>VSMD01027145.1:0-30703 GCA_008750895.1 Mirza zaza | reverse complement strand
CACTGGAAGATCGAGTCTGTTAATTAGTGCTTTCAATATGGCTTGCCTTAAGTCTTGCTTTGGCCATCAGAAAGTAGCTTTAAGATTTGTGTGTTTCTGCTCCATCTCTTGGACCCTTGCTTTTACCATGAAAACAATCAGGGTAATCATAATATAGAACATTTCTTTTCTCTCAAAATGTTTCCTCATGCCCCTTCCCAGTCACGCCACCGTTGTCCTGGCCAATCAGTGATATTACATCCATAATTTAGGAAACCTGTTTCAGAATTTTAGATATATTGAATAAGACAGCATACAATCTTTTGAGTCTGGCTTTTGTCTCTCACCATACGATTTATAAAGATTCAGCTATGTTTTTGTGCTTATCAACAGTAAATTTCTTTTAATTGCTAAGTAGTATTTCAATGTATGCCACAATTTGTTTATCCAGACAACTGTTGATTGTTGGACATCTGGTTTATTTTTGGTTTTAGGCTGGATAAAATTACTTTGTACATTTTTGTATAAGTTTTTTTTGTGGACATATATTTTTATTACTCTTGAGTAAGTAAACAGGAGTCGAAATCCTGGATTATATGGTAAGGTAAATGTTTAACTGTGTAAGAAGCTGTCAAACTATTTTCTATAGTACTTGAATAATTTTATACATCCACCAGCAGTGTATGAAATTTCTAGTTGTTCTACATCCTTGAAAATACTTAGTAGTGTCAATCTTTCTAATTTTAGCCATTTTTAGTTATGCTACATATGGTTTCGATTTGTATTCCTGATGACTAACAATTTTAAGCATTTTTAATGTTTTTATTGGCCATTTGTATATTCAAATATTTGGTTCATTTTTATATTGTATTTTCTTCCTGGTATAGAGAAGTAAAAGTTATTTGTACATACTTGATATAGGTCCTTTGTCAAATACTATTACAAATATTTTCTCCCAATCTGAGCTTGCCTTTTCATTTTCTTACCAGTGTCTTTTGAAACAATGAGGTTTTAATTTTGATGAAGCCTTTGTAATTACTTTTAGTGCTTTTTGGTGTTCTATCTTAAAGAATATTTCTGATTCCAGAAAACCTGAACTGAATATTTCCTTTTATGTTCCGTTCTAGTTTTACATTTAGGGTTATGATCCAATTTAAGTTTATTTTTTGTTTTTGATATAGGATAGGGTTAAAGGATCAATTTATTTAACATGGATATCCATATGTTTCACCACTATTCACTCAAAACATTATTTTTTCACCACTGAATTACTTGACATTTTTGTGACAAACCTAATTGACCTTAGATAAGTAGGTCTATTTCTATACTCTCTTGTGTTCCATAAGCCTGTCCTTATGCCAATTCCTAATTTTTTGATTATTATTACACGTTGAGTCAATTTTGGGTAAATTTTGAAATCAGGTAGTGTAAGTCTTTTAAGTTTGTTCTTGTTCTACGGAGTTGATTTGCCTATTCTATCTTCTTTGAATTTCCATGTAAGTTTCAAAAGTAGCATGATAATTTCTGTAAAAAATAAAAGCCAGTTGGGATTTTGACTGGATTATGTTGAATCCATACATAAATTTGGGGAGAATTGGCTTCTGAACACTAATGACTCTTGTAATACATGAACATGCTATATCTCCTCATTTATTTGAATATTCTTTCATTTCTCCCAGAAATGTTACACAATTTCTCAGTATACAGGTCTTGTGCATATCTTGTTTAGTTTACTCATTTTAAGGCTTTTTTTGTAGATTCCTTAAGATAGCCTCCATACACATCCATGCCATCTGCCAACAGATAGTTTTACTCTTTCCTTTTCTATCTCAAAGGTATTTTTTAATGCCTTGCTGTATTGTCTAGAACTCCCATTAAAAGTAGACCAGAAGTGATGAGAAGATTAAAAAAAGAGGGGGGGTGCATTTCAGTCTTTTGGCATTAAGTATGATGTTTGAATATTGATTTTTTTGTAGATGCCCTTTTTCTGGCTGAAAAAGCATCCCTCTAATCCCACATTTTTAGGAGTTCCATCATGTATATTGCATTGTCATGCTTTTTCTGCATTTACTAAGATGAATGTAAGATTGTTTTCTTTTGTTCTATTGTGTGAAAATTTATATTAATTATATTAATTTTAATAGTTAAAACAATGTTATATTCCTGAGATAAACCCCAGTTAGCTGTATTGTACAATTTCTTCTTTATATGTTTGATAGAATCCATCAATGGAGCCTGAAATTTTTGTAGTAGAAAGATTTATACTTGCAAATTTAATTTCATTAATAGATATGGATCAATCCATGTTTTCTATGTCTTCTTGTATCATTTATAAAAATTATATCTTTTATGGAGCTTGATTATTTGGCTTAGTTGCAAAATTAAATGTTGTCAATAACATTCCCTTCGTTCTTTTAATGTTTTAGGATAGAAGTGTTTACTGTTTTATTATTGATATTGGTAATTTAAATTTTATCTCTTTCTTTATATTTATCAGTTTATTAATATTTTCTAAAAATGAGCATTGAGTTTCATTTTTTCCCACTATTTATCTATGTTCAATTTCATTGATAGATACTCTTTAATCTTTCTTTTCTTCAACTAATTGTGAGCTTAAATTGATTTCTTTTTCTATTTGTTTAAGGTAGAAGTTTAGATTACTGTTTTTGAATTTTCCCTGTTTAAAAGGTATAGATTTGCCTCTAACACTGCTTTCACTATTTCACATATATGTTATGTTTTCATTATTATTCAGTTCAAAATATTTTCCACTTTCTCTTCTGATTTTTTTCTTGATAATTTGGTTATATACATGTGTATTTTGAATTACCAAATATTTGGTGATTTTTCAGATATTCTTTTGTTATTGATCTATAATTTAATTTTATCATAACATACTCTCTTAATTTTAAATCTTTTTATTATGGGTGAGACTTGTTTAATGTCCAGCATCTGGTTTATCTTGGTAAATGTTTCATGTACAGATAAGTGTATTCTGTTGATTGTTGTAGAGTTCTTTATATATCAATTAGGTCAAGTTGGTTAAAAGTTGTGTTCAAGTCTTTTGTAACTTTACTGATTTTCTGTCTTCTTGTCCTTCTTGTAATTGATAAATTACTTCAGAAGTGTGCTACTTTACTGATCTTCTGTCCTGCTGTTCTTATAATTGATAAATTACTAAAGAAGAGTGTTAAAATCTCTAACTATAATTGTGAAATTGTCTATTACTCCTGTAATTACTATCAATTTTTGCTTCTTATACTTTAAATTTCCGTTATCAGGCATATATACATTTTTAATTTCTTTATATACAATTTTAATGTCTTTTTGAGAAATTGATATTTTTTATTATTATAAAATTATCATCTTTATCTTAAACAATATTCCTAGTGCTTTGTACTTTCATATTAAATCTCTAATATTCTTATGGTTACTGTTGATATAGAATATCATTTTTATCTTTTGCTTTAAATATGTATATATTCATATATATTTATTTATATAAATAATTATATTTAAAGTAGGCTTCTTGTAGATAATATAATATAGGGTCTTGTTTTTTTGCCCAGTCTGATAATGTCTGCATTTGGTGTGGTTAGTGAATTTACAATTATTATAATTACCTATGGTTGGGTTTATGTCTAGCATTATAATATAGGTTTTCTCTCTATCCCATCAGTTCTTTATCCTTTTTTTGCCCTCTTTCTTTACTTTATTTTTTATTAATTATTTTTTTCATATTTCATTTAAGTCCTCTATTAATTTATTAGCTGTAGCCCTTTAATCTTTGTGTGTTTGATTATTTTAAGATTTACAACATATATCTGACAATAGTATGCTTACATGCTCTCCCTCTTATCCTTGCTGTTCTTTCACATTTCTAGCAATTTTTGTTAAACCCTGCATGCTGTCAGTTTCCTGAAATTTGTTTTTGTGCCTTAACCATTGGTGACCTTTGTTCTGGTAACTTACCTGTGGTTTGGTTTAATACTTCTGAAATGTATTTGTAATGTTTTTTTGGGTGGGTTCAGAGTAGCCTTTATTTTAGGGTTAGATTAACCCTATTCCTATGGCCTGATCTTTTGGGGGCTCTCTAATGAATCACCCATGTGTTCAACAAGATTTTATTGCTATGGTTAATTGGAGTTTCAAGTTCTCTTATCCCTGTTCGAATCTAGTTTTTGTTTTTATTTTTTTCAACTCCCTTGTGTTTTTTCCTTCTCCATTAGTTTTTCTTGACTTTTCACCCTATGCATGCATAGCTTAGTACTTGTTGACATACTCAATGAAATACCGTGTTTCCCCAAAAATAAGACAGGGTCTTATATTTATTTTTCCTCAAGAAGACACCCTATGGCTTATTTTCAGGGGATGTGTTATTTTTTTTAAGTACGGTACAATAGTCTACATTTATTCAAATATTGTTAAGTCATCTTCTTCTGGAACATTGTCATAATGCTCCAAACCCCAAATTCCATCCTGAATTTCTTGCGACACTATTTCCTTTAGAACCATTGGCCTCAATCTCTCATGTTAAGCAATAGAGCACTAATGGGGCAGATGAGAAGGGCTGCTCATCTTCTTTATCACTCTGCCACAAAATACATGGGTTGTGCAGATACGCTACATAGCCACACCCATCACTAGGTCTTATTTTCAGGGTAGGGCTTATATTGCGCAAATGCTGAGAAACCCTGCTAGGGGTTATTTTATTGGTAAGTCTTATTTTCAGGGAAACACTGTATTAATGGAGATTTCTGGAAGTTGTTCTCTCTGTCGCTCTCCTATTTTTGTTACGACCCTATAAATTTGTCACTTCAGCTTCTCTGATCTCCCTTCTGTCTTTTCAGCTCAGTGAAACTGTTGTACTCATCTTAGGTTTCTTTTTCTGGGTTAGTTTCTGATACATGCTTCCTAGCACAAAGCTGGAATGATGGTCAACTTCACCTTGTTTGTTTTCTTTTTCTGAGGGATCACGGTCTTGCACTATCTGTTATTCAATATGTAAACGAAATTGTTTCACGCATTTTCTTCAATTTTTTGGCTATTTACAATCTAGGCCTAATGTGGTACCAATTACTCTGCCACACTTATTATTATAAGTCCAAAGTTGTTTTAATAGGTGAGAAAATAAGTCTGATAACAATCCAAGATCTATTAACCAAAGAATAGACTCATATGTTTCATATATTTACATGCTAGATTATTATTTATTAGATAAAATAAATAAATCATAACTACCCTGAACACCATGGAGAAAACTTAGAAGCAAAGATTGAGGAAACAAAAAGCAAACTACAAATTACTACATTTATTTACCTAAGACCACACAACTTCAAAATCACTGTGCTCAAAGTCAAAATTACTATTGCACATTTTCTTAATTCTTAATGCCTTAATTTTCAGTGTTTCATCTACTGACTTTCTGGCTTCTGCTTGAGCCATTTAAAGCTACTTTATTTACTTGACTATAATAAAATTTTAATTACTTGGCATTCCCTTCTTTAGTCTCCCAGGGAAAGGAATCCAGTATGATGGGGAAAAAATGTAATGTGGAAGAAAAGGCTGTGAGGTAGGGATATGTAGATATATAGTATATGAGATTGCAGTTGGCATGAGAAAAGACTTCTGGCAGTAAGAGGGTAAATTGCATTTAAGTACCAAAGGAGACCTTCTGAGCAACAAAACCAAGAGGATTTCAGTAATGAAAGAGATTATGTGGTTAAGTGGTAGGGTGAGGGGTCTCAATATGTTTATTATCTCCTTCAGTAAAACTGTTCTGGGGCCTCACGATATGCCATACCTGTATTAAAAGTGAAGATCAATAAAATGACTGCTGTAATGACTTGAGGGACTTTTGACTTAATTAGAAATAGAAAAAAACAAAACAAAACTGAACCAAATGATTCAAATACGGAAGGAGAGGGCGTTAAGAGAATATCGTCAAGAATATTTATGTTAGACTGGGAGGTATGCAGTTTAGAAGAGATAAAATGTAAGGAAGCCTTGAAAGATGAGGAAAATTTATACAAGCAGAAAAAAAAAAGTTTTTATTAGGGAATTCCATCTACTTGAACATACAGTAGAGTATGAGATAGCATGACAGATTGGTGGAACTTAATATATTTTGGTATGCTAAGAATGCATTATGTGTATAGGAAAGCACTGGCAAGTTTATAGAAAGTGCATATTTTCCCTTCAAAAACAAAAATATCTTCAAAGTATAAAAGTTTTGTGGCTGTTTATTTCCATTTTTTTTCTTTCTTATGTCCTCAAAATCAGTATCTTAAAATTTTACCTCTGAGTTATTAGAAGATTAGAATATGAAAATATTAAAAAGCATTGATAGAGTGGCTAAAGATTTTTTTTGATATAATTTCCATGCACAAGCTATTATTAAATGAAATAGTTATCCTGAGCCTACTGGTAATGGTAACATTTTGTCAGCATTTTGGATACTCCATATTCACTCATGTTGTCCATGACAATTTAGGGATAATTAAATAATTTTTGCTGTTTTCAAATGACTGACTTGTAATCTAGGAAGATTCATTCATTTTTTTGCAGGCATTTGGGATTTTACAAAGAAAATATTTGAGAGCATAATAAGATTTTAATTTGCTTAATATTATAATATTATCTAGAACAAATTTCTCCATAATAATGATCTGAAAGTAGAGTTTTTACTCAAAAAGAGGACTGATTTAAGCTACATTGGAAGAATGAATGGAAATGTCAGTTTTGATGGGAAGGTAGAGCACAGTTATATTTTTTCCCTATTTTAGTTCTGTTGAAATTATATCTGTTCAACTACACATTTGATTTTCATATATAATAAGCAATGCAACTTGAAGATAATGGAGGTTTTTTTTTTAAAGCTAATATTATACTGAGGATAGAACTATTCATTTGGCTCAAAAATATCTCTGTTAATAGCAGTAGACTATGTGAAGCCACATTGAAATTTTGACACAAGCTTTTTGTTATGCATCATCAAAATGACAGGATAAAAAGTGTCTCCAAATGTACTTCTAGAAAGTACAGAAAGTGTTGAATGAACTTTGGTCATTGTTGAAGTAATTAAAGGTATCTTTTAAAGATCATTTTTATACATATGATGAGGTAATGTGTAGAATCTGTCAAGGCAGAAGGAATACTTAGCTGTAAAGATTTAATGATTTCAAAGGAAAGTACTCCCCAACTGCAAATCACTATTCACTGACAAATTGTAGGTCTGTCTAATGGAGCTTCCTATTTTCCTTGCATAAGTCACAAGTGAGATATGAATTTTACATCTGATGTGAAAATATATACAGTTATGGCCCCTTTGTGATTTGCACAAAAAAGAAGGAAGCATTGTATATCTTTGATAGAAACTGAAATAACCAAGTTTTATAACTTTTCTCTAAGAAAGCACATAAAATGTCATCATAAAAAAAGCTATTGAGCCAAAGGGTTTTTTTTCTTTTATGATTCTGTATCTTAAAAAAAAGAGAGAGAACAAAACTAGGCCGCCAATGTGAGTGATAACTACGATCTACATAATATGTAAAACTTTCAAAGGCAAAAGTTTTCTTTGTAAAAGTTTAGAAACTTTCAGGGCCATTGAGTATGATGCTTGGATACTTCTTGAGCAGAGAGTATATAGATATCTTCCTGGAGGCAAGGGACTACTGTCACAGTCTCCAAATGATTTGACTAATTGGCCTTTAAGGAAAAGAAATTAACTGTGACTAACTTTAATATAAATTTTGATCTCTTTGTTTTCTGATTCTTGACTCAGAATGTGTGGTTATGTATTTATTCAGAGTCTTGACAGAACTCAGAATATGTACCATCACTTTTAATTATCTTAGGCAAATTATTTAATTTAGGTAAAGAATCTTGGTTGCATCTATGAGATTATGGTATGATGTGGCCTTGATGATTTCACCATTTTTTTTCTAAATTTACTATTTTTCTTCCATTAAAAAAAAAATAATGTAACAAAGAAAGGAGTCAATTCTCAGGACAGTGTATGTCTCAGATATACGCAATTGGACGCTTTCCTTTCCCTCATGTAGTTTTGCCCACGTGCTTCTTATTTTCTAAACCAGAGGAAACTCATGAATCCTGAAAAAGGGGGAGGATTCAGGACAATCATGTGCCAAACCCTTTTCCCTTGCCAGAAAACAAGACTAAGTTTGTAGATAGCCGAGAGAACTTTCTGGAACAATGTTATATTCATTCATTCATTCATTAAACAATTATACATAATATACTTTTTATGTGCTAGGCTTGGTAAAAAGACCTTGAGTTTACAATTGGGACCATGATAGATATGGAATTCATATAGTTAGTTAAGTATCATTTTAAAGAGTATTAGGCATGATTTCAAGGCAAGACGGAGATAGGAGCAGTCCATCTAGCTTGGCAATGGTCAAGAAATGATTTTATTCAGACTTGAGTAATGAGTAGGAGTTATTCAGGCAAAAGGAGAGATAAAATATTCTAGGAAGAGTCAGTAGCCTATGCTGATTCTTGGAGGTGGGAGAGAAAATAACATACTCAAGGAACTGATAGATATTCAGTATGGTTGGTGCTTGGGTAGCAGCAGGTAGTGATGAGGCTGAAGAAGAAGAGGGGTATGAAGTGCCATAAAAATTATTTTAAGGAACTTTGACTTTTCCTAATATGTACTGCAAACTTTGAAGTGCTTTAAGCTGGACAGTGATGTTCATATTTGAATTTAGGGCAGGGCTCAGCACATTTTTTTCTTTTTCTTTTTTCCTTGGTATATTTTGATTATTTTGGAAATTATCAATTATCCAGAAAAAATACATATGTATAATGTGTATATACATACACATATATTTATATCCATCTACACACACAGAACAAATCATATCTGTTCCTAAGTTGGTCAATAAGATTTTTAAAAATAAATTTTGAAGTTAAAACTCCCCATGAGTCCAGATGGTTTCACACCTGAATTTTACCACACGTACAAAGAAGAACTAGTACCTATCTTGCAGAAACTATTCCACAACATCGAGAAAGGAAACCTCCCTGACACCTTTTATGAAGCGAATATTACTCTGATACCAAAACCAGGAAAGGATGCAACAAAAAAAGAAAACTACAGACCAATACCCCTAATGAATATAGATGCAAAAATTTTCAACAAAATCTTAGCTAACCGAATCCAGACACTTATCCAAAAAATAATCCATCACAACCAGGTGTGCTTCATCCCAGGGATGCAGGGATGGTTCAACATACGTAAATCTATAAATGCAATTTACCACATAAACAGAAGCAAAAACACAGACCATGTGATTCTTTCAATAGATGCAGAAAAAGCTTTTGACAAAATTCAACACCCTTTCATGATACAAACACTTAATAAAATAGGTATAGAAGGAACATACCTAAAACTGATACAAGCCATATATGACAGACCCATAGCCAACATCATACTGAATGGGGAAAATTTGAAAGCATTCCCATGTAGAACTGGAACCAGACAAGGCTGCCCACTATCTCCACTTCTATTTAACATAGTGTTGGAAGTCCTGGCTAGAGCAATCAGACAGGAAAGTGGAATTAAAGGTATGCAGATAGGGGCAGAAGAGATCAAACTTTCACTGTTTGCTGATGATATGATATTATATTTAGAAAACCCCAAAGATTCAACCAAGAAACTCCTGGAACTGATAAATAAATTCAATAAAGTCTCAGGATACAAAATCAATACACAGAAATCAGAGGCATTCATATATGCCAACAACAATCAAATTGAGAACCAAATCAAAGACTCAATTCCCTTCACAATAGCAACAAAGAAATTAAAGTACCTAGGAATATACTTAACCAAGGAAGTAAAAGACCTCTACAGGGAGAACTATGAAACATTGAGGAAGAAAATAGCAGAGGACGTAAACAGATGGAAATCCATACCATGCCTGTGGATCGGCAGACTCAACATCATTAAAATGTCTATACTACCCAAACTGATCTACAGATTCAATGCAATACCTATTAAAATCCCATCAGCATTCATATTCTTCACAGATATAGAAAAATAATTTTATGCTTCGTATGGAGCCAAAGAAGACCCCGAATATCAAAAGCAATTCTAGGCAACAAAAACAAAATGGGAGGTATTAATATGCCAGATATCAAACTATACTACAAAGCTGTAGTAATTAAATCAATCTGATATTGGCACAAAAATAGGAATATTGACCAGTGGAACAGATCTGAGAACCCTGATATAAAACCATCCTCATATAGCCATCTAATCTTTGACAAAGCAGACAAAAACATACACTGTGGAAAAGAATCCCTTTTCAATAAATGGTGCTGGGAAAACTGGATAGCCACTTGTAGAAGGCTAAAGTAGGACCCACACTTTTCACCTCTCACAAAAATCAACTCACGCTGGATAACAGACTTAAACCTAAGGTATGAAACTATTAGAATTCTAGAGCAAAATGTTGGAAACACTCTCCTAGACATGGGCCTAGGTAAAGAGTTTATGAAGAAGTCCCCAAAGGCAATCAAAGCAGCAACAAAAATAAATAAATGGGACATAATCAAACTAAAAAGCTTCTGCACAGCCAAAGAAACAGTCATGAAAATAAACAGACAGCCTAGAGAATGGGAGAAAATTTTTGCATTCTACCCATCTGATAAGGAGCTGATAACTAGAATATACTTAGAACTCACGAAAATCAGCAAGAAAAAATCAAATAACCCTATTAAAAAGTGGGCAAAGGACTTGAACAGAAACTTTTCTAAAGAAGACAGAAGAATGGCCAACAAACATATGAAAAAATGCTCAGCATCTCTAATCATCAGGGAAATGCAAATCAAAACCACAATGAGGTATCACTTAACTCCAGTGAGAATGGCCTTTATCAAAAAGTCCTATCAAAAGGCCTTTATCAAACAATAGATGCTGGCGTGGATGCGGAGAGAGAGGAACACTCCTACACTGCTGGTGGGACTGCAAACTAGTTCAACCTCTGTGGAAAGCAATATGGAGATACCTTACTTAAAGCGATACAAGTGGATCTACCATTTGACCCAGCAATCCCATTGCTGGGCATCTACCCAAAAGATCCAATGACACTCTACAAAAAAGACACCTGCACTAGAATGTTTATAGCAGCACAATTCATAATTGCAAGGCTGTGGAAACAGCCCAAGTGCCCATCAATCCAAGAATGGATTAATAAAATGTGGTATATGTATACCAGGGAGTACTATTCAGCTCTAAGAAACAATGGTGATAGAGCACATCTTATATTTTCCTGGTTAGAGCTGGAACCCATACTACTAAGTGAAGTATCCCAAGAACGGAAAAACAAGCACCACATATACTCATGAGCAAACTGGTATTAACTGAGCAGCACCTAAGTGGACACATAGGTACTACAGTAATAGGGTATAGGGCAGGGGGGAGCAGGGAGGGGGGCAGGTATATACATACATAATGAGTGAGATGCGCACCATCTAGGGGATGGTCATGCTGGAAACTCAGACTTGTCGGGGGAGGGGGGAAAGGGCATTTATTGAAACCTTAAAATTTGTACCCCCATAATATGCCGAAATAAAAAAAAATTCAAAGAGAGACAAAAAAAAGAAAAAGAAAAAAAAAAACTCCTCATGAATTGAAGTCCAGTACAAAATCCCTGTCTTCGTCCCCTCTTACAGAACAGTTTTCATTTAAGTATTTGAATAACATTCTTAAAGCTGTCTAAATTTTGCCTAGAATTTTAATAAATTTTCTGTTATTCTTTCAGATTAGCAAAGAAAGATGGATATACACACAGAGATAGTTACAGAGACAGAGGCAGAGATAGAGAGAGAGGAAACTGTGTCAAAATGAATCAGCTAAATGAAAATATAAGTATAAAACTTGTCTGTTCAAACCTGGAAAGGATAAAGGTTTTCATTTTATTGTCCAGGTTTTATAGAATCTAAGTTCTCCAATGACTTTTCCCTTAGGAATTCTACATTTTATATATTTCTTTATTAAAATACAAGTATGAATAAAGAAATACATGTATTTCTTTATTAAAATACAAGATGTTAATTTTTGTCTTTAAGTAATTTAAATATCTTTTTAAGTATTCTTTTTTATCTTTTTTTGTTGTAATTTATTCTTTTTTTCTTATTTCAGAATATTATGGGGGTACAAACATTTCGGTTACATGCATTGCTTTTGTACCAGTGTGGCCATCCCTCAGATAGTGTGCATTATATTTGTTAGGGTGGATTTACTGATCTCCTTCTCCCCATTCCACCTGGTTGATTTCTGAGGAATGTTATTTCTATATGTGCACATAAGTGTTGATCTATTAGTTTCAATTTAATGGTGAGTACATGTGGTGTTTGTTTTTCCATTCTTGCGATACTTTACTTAGAAGAAAATATGAGACCTGATCAAATTAAAAAGCTTCTCCACATCCAAGGAAACAATCATTAGAGGGAATAGACAACCTAAGGAATGGGAAAAAATATTTGCATGCTACACATCCAATAAAGGAATGACAACTAGAATCTATAAAGAACTCAAGCAAATCAGCAAGAAATAAAATAAAATAACCTCATTAAAAAGTGGGCAGAAGACATGAAGAGAAAGTTTTCAAAAGAAAATAGACTAATGGCCAATAAACATATGAAAAAATGCTCAACATCTCTAATCATCAGGGAAATGCAAATTAAAACCACAATGAGATATCGATTAACTCCAGTGAGAATGGCCTTTATCAAAAAGTCCCCAAACAACACATTTTGGTGTAGATGTGGAGAGATAGGAACACTCATACACTGCTAGTAGAACTGAAAATTAGTATAACCTCTATGGAAAGCAGTATGGAGATACCTTAAAGAACTAAAAGTCAACCTAGCATTTGATCCAGCAATCCTACTACTGGGTATTTATCCAAAGGAAAAAAAGACTTTTTCTTAAAGAGACACCTGCACTCAAAAGTTTATAGCAACACAATTCAAAATTGCAAAGATATGGAAACAACCCATGTGCTCATTAATACAGGAGTGGATTAATAAAATGGGGTATATGTATCCCATGAAGCACTACTCAGCCACAGAGAAAAAAAAATGGCAAACAAATACCTCTTGTATTAGCAAATTTTTTCTTAAAGAGAGAAATGGTAAACATTTTAGGCTTGTGGGTCAAAAGGTCTCCACTGCAAGTACTCAATACTACCATTGTAGTGTGAAAGCAGCCATGAGCAATACATAAATGAATAGGCATGACTGCTCTAGTAAACTTTGTTCATGAAAAGTGGTGACACATTCTTAGTCCATAGTTTTCCAGCCTCCGGTTTAGGACAGTTTGTATGCAGCAAAAAGAATGCACTGAAAATAAGCAAGACTACAAGTAGGGAGAAGAAATAGAAAGCTGATGAAGCAATCTATATGAATTATTACTCTGGTAGAGGCAAAGGTAATGGGGTTGGATTAGTAAGTGGATATTTAAGATATTTAAGAGGTAGAATTAAAAGGACTTGCTGTTGGATGGAATATGGATGATGAGAAAGAAAGAAATAGCAATGTTAGTTTCTGGGTTTGTGGCTTGTATGATTAGACAATAACAAGGTAGACTATTAATTGAACCCATAGAATGTGCCAGACAATGTTCTAAGAACTTTATGTGTATCACTTCATTGAATTTGTTTTTATAAAAACTCTATGAAGTAGGAATTACCATTTCATCAGTTTACACATGAGGTACAGAGAAGCTAAGAACTTGAGAGTGAACTCTGCTAAGATTGGAAAAGTGTGACTATGTACAAATGCAGAAGAGAGTATAATCCTTAAAAAACCAGGAGATGAGATGCAGAATGAATGTGGATTGACATTACAGATAAGGATGCCTCTTTTGGTTCTGAAAACCTATTAAGGAGAAAAGGAGGATGGCAGGTTTATAGATTTGAAGTGAGCAAGTAAAGCAATCTTTTATCCAACACTTTGAATTATCTCTGTAAAGTAGCATCTAACATTGCCTGCTGGGGCAGGAGGAGGAGGTGAGTGTTGGAATTATCCACTATGAAGACATAGCAGAGTGGTGGCCAGCACTGAGGGCCTATGCAAGTCTAGGGAAAATACATTTACAGTAGGACCCATTCTATAAAGTTGTCTGCTTTCTTCAGTAGTGCTGAGCAGCTTGAGTTGAGGCAAAAAGGTGGGGAATGATTAGATTCAGTGAGGCTTTGAAGAGAGGGTATAATGAAAGAACACTGTGGCAAGGGTAAAGATAGTCAGAGAGAGTGTCTAAGGCAATGGACCATATACTGTAGTTCATGAAGAGTGAGAGTTGAAGTTGGAGGTCTTAATGAAAAGGGAGAAATTAGAGATCATGGATTAAGGAATGTATACATACAGTTGTAGAGTGAATGGGATCACAACACAGCAAGATATTTGTAAAGATGGGAAGTCATAGTCAGAAAGTGCTATAATTTGATTTTATCATTTCATATGCAATGTAATTCTACATATGAATGTACTCCTGAACAATAAAATGTTTTTAAACAATCTTCTTTATTTTATTCTCTACCTTGCTCTCACCTTCTATTGTAACTTTCCCCATTATACCAGAAAAGCTGTTTAGTTTCACAGCACTCCTTCTAAATTTGATATTAAGAACATTCCAGTCTGCTTGTCTGGGCTCCTTATAATTTGTTACCTTAAAAACTGTGTACATCCTTTGTCAAACGTGGAGATGTTAAATTAAAATTTACATAGAAAAGGAGTCTATAGAAATACCACAAAACTTGTGACCATCCACTCTCCATATTAATTCCCTATTTAATTTTCAACCTGTTTTTATCTGCACAGAATTTTCTTATAAGAGGGTATGTAGCCTTTTAAAATATTCTTACATAATAGGTGTGGTGTGCACCACCTGGACACGCTTGATGTTCTGGCATGGCCGTTGGTGGGGGAGGGATGGCAGGGGCAATATTTGTAACCCTAACAATATTTGTACCCCCATAATATGACAAAATAAAAGGAAATAAATATTGCAAAGCAATAGACATTTTATTAAAACAAAAGTTTAGTTAAAATGTGAAGAACTGAATTCTGCTATTAAAATAATGGAACTGAAGCTGAAAACCCAACAAAAAATTCATTCATTAAAAATTCATATTTATAGATTAGACTGAGAAAAAATAACATTCTTTTATTCTGATTATACCTATTTTTATACTCAAAGATTATGTAGAAATCATATGAAAACTATTTCCTTTTTGGTAAAGCTACTTGTGAATTTCTTTCTCTCAAATGTGGGCAGCAATAAGAAAACAGATTCAGTATTTAAAAGCAAATTCAGAGACAACATTTAGAGAATATTATCATAAGTTTGGATGACAAATTCATGCAGAAATTCTGTTTTGGTGCAGCTGGTATAAAATGCTGGCATAAAATCATTGGCAGACAGTACTTTCTTAATACTCTTCAAACTTTTATGGATATGAAAGTTTGATATTCATCATATTGAAAGTTTGATATTCATCATAATGAATCTATAAAATTAGACCTATAACCAGGATGAGATTCACACTAATGGTTATTTCAAATAGTACATTGCTCACTAAAAAGAAAACTGAAAACATTTAATGTATTTTCTTTGCTAATTAAATTTATAAAGGCATAAAATGGTAGTGCTTTTTCTCTCTAGAATTAATTTTTAATTTAAAATCCTGTTATTTTGAATCACTTTCTGTTTTGCCTAACAATATGTAAAATAGTCCATAGTGAAACAAAATATAATAATTTTTTTAATTTAATAAAACAAAATCCAAATCCACATCAATATAATAACTAAATACTATCAAAGAAATATCATTCAGAACATTCAAATAGATAAGTTAATTTGCTGTATCGAATGATAGTATCATGGCAACATCCTCAGAATGACTGCCCCCTGAGATTCTTCATGGGGCAAATATACCAAAAAAAGTTATATTTCTGACTCACCTGTAGCTCCCAGGCTCCTGAAACATTATTTCAAGTTGAATTGAGTATACAGTTAGGTGCATTAGAATTTTTATGATATGGAAGTTCATATGCTCATGTTTGACCCTATGAATTCTATCAAGTAACAGAAGGAAGAAAGTAAAACCTCTACTCTTGGGTATTCTTTTGTTAATAAGTTAGAGACATTAAATTTGATGCTAGCAGGCACCAGAGTTTGATGTAAAGCTAGTGCCTATAGACTGCAGTAGAAATTGTAGTAGATAAATGGTAGTAAGATGGGGATTCTAATCCTAGCTTTGTGATGTTATGGGAGACTCTTAGCAGTCATTTAATTTCTATGTAGGACTTAATTTGTGAAAAGATTGTATTTGCGAAGTATAGTCTTCCAGGCTCTTGATTGATCTATGATTCTTAGACTATAAAGCTATATAGCTATGATTAATTGAGCTTTTACTTTGTTCCAAAATTTTATCTGATATATCCTTTAATTTTCACAGAAGCCTAAGAAGTAGGTTTTACATTCTCCATTTATAGATAAGTAAACTGGCAAAGGGATCACAGAGCTAGAAAGAAAAAAGATAACTCTGGAGTCTTTATTCTTGTACATATTAAATGTACATATGCATGTATGTTAGCTCTTTGGCTCTGTAGAGCACATAGCAAAAATAAATGGAGAGAAGTGGACAATGAGGCATACAGTAGATATGCTATACTAATGAGAGAACTATGGCTTTCATCTACTTTTCAGACAGTGATCTCTGTTCTCTACTAAAGCCACATTCTTTACTATCAGGTAGATAGTACAAAAGTATACCAACCCAACAGTTTGATTATTTTGGTATCTATTCATTCTATCTATTTTTCCCTACCCTCACCTACATTATGAGTCCAAAGCATACCACACTGTAGTTCAAAGTACAGCACACAACAGCTTGTAAGTTTATTTTTATAAACCACAATTCCATTTAGGTAAAGTACAGAATAAGACTTCATACTCTATTTTTTAAGATATAGGACATAGCAGATGGTAAGCAATTTAGTAATAGATAATATTAGTCATTATTTTGGTGTAATGATAGAGAGAGAGAGCTGTGAAGATTCATTCTCAATCTTTACATGTTTAAAATTAACATTGTTTATTAAAACGTTTTTAAACATAATATAAAAAGTCCTCCACAAAAAACAAGGAGCACAAATAGCTCATTAAACATTTCATATAAAGGTTAGAGTACTCCATAGTCCATCTCACTTACAGAAGAATAGAGACTCATATTTGCCTTTCAGTACTGTTTATCTTGAATTGCATTGATATATGCACTTTTATAATTGTTTTACCTAGTAATTTAAAGTCATTGAAGTCTTTTTCAAGCAGAGAAGATTCCAGTCACTACTATAATTAAAACCAGAATAATTCTTAGACACCAGTTCAAGCTATTTTGTTTTATCATTTTTGTCTATATCCAAATCACATGGATCTTGCTGTAACAGTCAGTAAGCCAGAAAAACTAATGGTGGGGCACTATTTATCTAGATACATATATATTTAGATGAAATAGATATATTTTCCTTAGAATTTGGCCCTTGGCCTTTAGATTTGCAAATTTTGTGGCCTCTTGGCATTCTCTAAGATAGGACTGTCAAATTTGAGGCTAAAGTAATCATAAAGTATTTTAAATATTAATGCCAGTTGAAGTAAAAGGTGACTCTTGGCTTAATATGTAAAACCATTTGTAGAAAATAGTCTTCAAACTCACAGGAAAGAAAAAAGCTTTTACCTGAAAGAACGTTTGGGGAAGATAAAACTGACAAAAAATTCCAAATATTTAATATCTATAGAAAAATTTTTATAGACTCAGAGTTTCTTTGGATTACTAGGGCACATGGCAATGTATATTATAAGCACAAAGCCAGACAGTGAATTTTCTATTTTGAGTTGAAATCAGGAAAAGCTGAATAGAAACAGAGAGATATATAAAATACTAGCTAGCATTCTTGGATTAGGTAAAGCTTGAGAAATGGACTGTGTCTTGGAAGGTATTTCAGAAAGAAGCAGAACATCAGAGCATAGGCAAATGTTTCATAAAGTAAATAGGCTTCACGAATATTCCAGAAAACCAGGTTGAAAGAAGGAATTAACATATAAGTGACAGGCCTTTATATGTTGAGTCTCTTGGAGAAATATAATAGCAACTCTATGAGGTAAATACTACTATTTTTACTTTAAAGATTTTGAAAATGAGATTCAAAGAAGATAACTCATCTGATGACATATAGCTGGTAAATTATTGAGCTGATATTTGAAATTATCTCAAACTACCAAACTTTTATTCTTGTTCTGCCACTTGATGCTGAAAATACACCCTACTCAATAATAGAAGAGTTATAGTTTTCTCTGAACTTAATCTGGCAAAAAATTATTTTGAGGATTAGAAGACTAAATTAGAAAAATCGCCTTGCTATTTACTGTTCCTCTTTTAAACTCTTTCTGAGGAGGGATTTGGTCAAGATCTACCCTATTATCTTCCTGTTGCCAGAATTCATGCATAATATGTTTTCAAATAAAGGCAAGAAAAACAAGTACACTATCTCATGAGGAGGGTACTTTATTCCTATCCTCTTAGTTACATACAGATGGTTAGGGCAGGTTTAGATTAACACTTACTTTTACCTTTCATTTACTTCTTACGTAACTAAAAAGTTACTAAGTAACTAAAATGACTGAGAAGGAAACAGCTAAAATCCAGACAAAACACATGAACGAAAGCATCTCCAAATGTTGAACAACAGGATATAAAGGATGGTGATCCCCCACATATGTTAAAAAAAATGTTGAGTCATATAACTTTCTATCCTTGCTGAAAAAAAAAAAAAAACACAAGTGTTGGCAAGGATGTGAATGAAAGAGAACACTTGTATACTGGTGATGGATGTATAAATTGTAATAGTTATAATGGAAAACAATGTGTAGGTTTCTTCCAAAAATTAAAAATAAAACTACCATAGGAATTAGCAACTCTACTTCTGTGTATATACCCTAAAAATTTGAAATCGGTATTTTGAAGAGATATCTGCATTCCCATGTTATTGCAGCATTATTCACAATAAGCAAGATATGGAATCGACATAAGGGTCCATCAGTAAAATAAAGGATAAAGAAAGTGTGGCATATACACAGTGGGATATCATCCAGCCTTTAAAAAGAAGGAAATCTGCTCATTTGTAACAACATGAATGAACCTGCAGGACATTATGCTGAATGAAATAAGCCAGGCACAGAAAGGCAAATACCCCATGATCTCACTTATATATGGAATCTAAAAAAGTCATACTCATAGAAGTAGAGAGTAGAATGGTACTGATCAGGAGCTGAGCATAGAGGAAATGGGGAGATGATGGTCTTAGTACACAAAGTTTCAGTTAAATAGGAAGACTAAATACTATGGTGACTATGGGGAATAATAGTGTTTGGTATACTTGAAAATGGCTAAGAGATTAGATTTTAAATGTTCTCACCACACATAAAAAATGATAATTACCTGATTGATGTATATGTACATTAGCTTGATTTAATTATTCTAAATGTATTCAGATTAAACCATCATGTTGTACCTCATAAATATATAATTAAAGAGAAAGTATAAAACTGAATGTAAATGAAAATGCATGTATCAAAATTTGTAGGATGTAGCCAAAAGAAGTATTTACCTGGGAATTTATACCAGTAAATTCCTAAATTAGAAAAAAGTTTCAAATTGATGACCCAGATTCACCTCCAAGAAAGTAGGAAGAAAAGAGAAAATGCATCCTGAGGTAAGCAGAAGAAAGGAAATAATAAAGATCAGAATAGAAATCAGTAAATAAGAAAATAGGAAAATAATAGAGAAAAGCACTGAAAGCTGTTATTTAGAGAAAGTCAATAAATTTGATGAACCTCCAACCAGAGACTAATAATGACAAAAGAAATAATGGAAGACACAAATACCAAGACCCAATACCAAGAATGAGAGGTGACATTACTATAGATTCTATAGACAATAAAGGAATATTATGAACAATATTATCATTATATTTAGCAAATTAGCTGAGAATAAAAAAAAATCCTGGTAATACACAAAATACTTGGAACCCTGCAGGAAGATAAAGATAACCTTATTAGGCTTATGTCTACGAAAGATACTGAATTTCTTTCTTTCTTTCTTTCTTTCTTTCTTTCTTTCTTTCTTTCTTTCTTTCTTTCTTTCTTTCTTTCTTTCTTTCTTTTTGCTTTCTTTCTTTCTCTCTTTCTCTCTTTCTCTTTCTCTCTTTCTCTCTCTCTCTCTCTCTCTCTCTCTCTCTCTCTCTCTCTCTCTCTTTCTTTCTTTCAATAGA
The DNA here is from genome assembly GCA_008750895.1 of Mirza zaza. Lineage (NCBI taxonomy): Eukaryota > Metazoa > Chordata > Mammalia > Primates > Cheirogaleidae > Mirza > Mirza zaza. Next base: position 10,363 of record VSMD01027145.1, on the reverse strand, counting down.
GTCTCACTCTATTGCCCTGGCTAGAGTGCCATGGTGTCAGCCTAGCTCACAGCCACCTCATATTCCTGGGGTCAAGCAATCCTACTGCCTCAGCCTCCTGAGTAGCTGGCAGCTGGGACTACAGGCATGTGCCACCACGCCTGGCTAATTTTTTTGTCATATATTTTTAGTTGTCCAGCTAATTTCTTTCTATTTTTTTAGTAGAGGTGGAGTCTTGCTCTTGCTCAAGCTGGACTCAAATTCATGAGCTCAAACAATCCACCCATCTCAGCCTCCTAGAGTGCTAGGATTACAGGCATGAGCTACCATGACTGGCCATGGAAACTGAATTTCTAATTAAAGTCTTCTTTCTAGGCCACACACACACACACACACACACACACACACACACATCCTAGTTCACATGGCTTAAAAGAATTCTACCAAACATATAATGAAGAAAAAAATATAAATTTTACACAAAATTTTCTGGAAAATTGAAGAGTTGGGAATACTTTACAATTCATTCTGTGAGGTCAGCATTACTCTAATACCAAAATTAGTCAGAAAGATTGCTAGAAAACAACATTACAAGACAATATCATTTATGAACATATATGCAAAATCCTTACAAAAATTCAGCTAATCAAATCCAACTATATAAAAGATAATACACCATTACTAAGTGAGATTTATCTCAGGAATGCAAGGTTGGTTTAATATTTGAAAAATCAATCAAAGTAATTTATTACATTAACAAAGTAAAAAGTTAATAAATGATAATTTGTTTAGAATTAGAGGAAACATTTCACAAAATTAAATGTTCAGTTTTGCATTAAAAAAGACTATCAAACAAATAGAAGAAAAAGTGAATTTCAACCTTAATAAAGCACATCTAGTAAAACCTGCAATTAATGTCATACTTAATGGTGAAAGACTGAATACTTTTTTCTTGACAATTAGGAACAAGGCACCCATACAGACTCTCAACATATCTATTCAAATTTTACTGGAAGTTCCAGTTTATGCAATAAGGCAAGAAAAATAAAGATGTACAGGTTGGAAAAGAAGATATAAAGCTGTTTACTTGCAGATGACATGATTGTTTTTGTAGGAAATCCTGTGGCATTTGTAAAGTCACTAGATCTAATAAATGAGATTAGCAAGGTTGTAGGATACAAGATCATTATACAAAATCAATTTTATTTCTAATTACTAACAATAAATAGTCAAAATTGAAATTAAAATGCCATTTAATATAGCAGTAACATATGATATAGGAATATATCTGACAAAGCATTGCAAGATTTTGAAAATTAAAAACCAAAGAGGAGATGGTTAATGAGGACAAAAAAAATTAGATAAAAGAAATAAGATCTAATGTTTAGCAGCACAATAAGGTGACTATAGTTAATAATAATTTGTTGTGTATTTCAAAATAACTAAAAGAGTAGAATAGGAATGTTTGTAACACAAAGAAATGACAAATGCTTGAGATGGTGGATATCCCAATCACCCTAATTTGATCATTACACATTTTATTCTTATATGAATATTTCACATGTACCCCATAAATATGTATAACCATTAAATATCCATAATAATTAAAAATTTAAAAATTAAAGAAAAAATATTACTGAGAAACTTTAAACAGAATCTAAATAAATGGAGTGACATATTCTGTTAATGCATTAAAATATTCAATATAGTTAAGAGATCAATTCCCCTTAAAGTAATCTGTAGATTCAACACTATCCCAAACAAAATTCTAGTAGATTATATTTTATGGAAATTTACAAGCTGTTTCTAAAATTGGTATGGAATATAAAGAACTTAGAATAGTCAAAACAACCTTAAAACATGAGCAACATTGGGTAACTAATGCTACCTGACCTATTATTAAGTTCTAATAATCAAAAGTATAATATTGCTGTTTAGGTAAATAAATAAATTAAAGGAACAGAGAGTTCAAAAATAGACTAATGCAATATCATCAATTAATTTTTGAGAAATGTGCAAAGCCAATGTGTTAGGGAATGATAAAGTTTTCAAGAAAGGGTCTTAGAATAATTGATTATCCACATATAAATAATAAACTTCCAACCACACTTGTACCACACAAATAATTAACACAAAATATATCATAAGCTTAAATGTAAAACACAAACCTAAAAAATTTCTAAGAGAAAATGTAGAAGAAAAACTTCTGCCCTTGGTTTTGGCAAATATTTCTTAAATAGGGCAACAAAAGCTCAATCCATCAAAGAAAAATATTGAAAATTTTGACTTTATAAAAGTTATACACTTCTGCTTTTTGAAAGATATCGTTAAAACAAGAAAAAGACAGTCCATAGAGTAGGAGAAAATACTTATAAATCAATCTGTGATAAAGGACTTGTTCCCAGGATTTTAATGAATTCTAAAATTTTAATAATAACAACTCAGTTAAAAATATTGGTGAGGTATTAACTAGATATATGTGCAGATATCACATAAGCACACAAAAACATACTCAATATCATAAATCATTAGAGAATACAATTAAATACTAAAATATGTATTTTAGCACATGCATACTTGAATGGCAAAATTACAAACACAGACCAAGTTTTGGCAAATATGTAGAGCAACTTAAACTCTCCAGCACTGATGCAATAGGAATGTAAAACAGTCCAATACTCTGGAAAACAGTTTAGCAGCATCTTAAACAGTTACACATAATCCTACTCTATGAGTTAGCTGTTCTACTCATAGATGTTTATCAAAGGAAAATGAGTGTTTATATACATATAATTTCTTTTAAACAAATGTTCACAAAATGTGGTAATTGCTGAAACAAGGAATTAATCCTAATCCATCATCAGGTGAATAGATGAACCATTGTGGAATAGCCAAAAAATGAAATACTACTGAGCAATATAAAGAAATGTCTTACTGATAAACTCAGCAAATTATATGAATCTCAAGATAATTATTTTTCATGAAAAAATCCAGACTCCCCTGCTCCCCAAAAGAATGCATAATATAGTATATGATTTCAGTTACATAGCACTATAGAAAATGCAAACTAATCTATAGTGATAGAGAGCAGATCAGCTCAGTGGTTGCCTGGAGTTGGGAATGCTTGGATGGACAGGAAGAAGAGATTATAAATGTATGTGCAGAAATGTTAACGGGTGCTGGATGTGCTCATTATGTGAATTGTGTGATGGTTTCATGGTAACAATACATATATTAGAGTGTATTAAATTGTACGCTTTAAACATTTTATTGTATTCTAATTATAACTCAATAAAGCAGTTATTTATTTTTTATAAAACAACACATTTATTTAATCTATAAATCATTTATTTAACACATTTATTTAATTTATTTAACTGTTACATAACAGAGGAGCCTTCAAAATGAAGAACTGAAGACTCAAGGGAAAACTGTCCATTTTTTATGGTTGGAAAAAAAGGGTATGATCTGATGCTAGTAGACTGAGTGGGGAAACCCTGCAAGGACTGTCTGTTGAGATTCTTCTTGGCTTCTCTGCACAGCATTCCTTCCTTCTGGGCAGGGGCAGGAACCCTCCTGAATGAGGGTCTACACCTTACTATTGGCAAGGGTAAATCGGAGAATTTCTCTATGGCCACATTTTAGAAAGGCAAGGGAAGGTTAAATTAATACATCTAGTTTTTATGACTGACTTTGGGTAAAAGGATTCTAGTTTTTATGACATATTTTGGTGTATTCAAATTAAACAACCTGCTACTGAACAATCCTTGAGTCAATGATGAAATTAAGATGGAAATCAAAGGATTCTTTGAACTAAATGACAAAGGGGACCCACGCTTTCAATGTTTAGGAAATGCAGTAAAACCAATACTACGGGTAAAATTCATAGTCTTAAATGCTTACAACAAGAAAACAGAAGGATTACAAATTGACAACACTAATGTCACATATCAAGGAATTAGAAAAATAAGAACAATCAAATCCAAAAGAAGCAGAAAAAGAGAAATAATAAAGCTCATAGCAGAAATAAATAAAATGGAAACAAAAACCTACATAAGATCAAAGAAACAAAAAGTTGGTTTTTTGAAACGATAAATAAAACTGATAGAACACTAGCCAGATTAACAAAAAATAGAAGATAAAGGGCTCAAATAACCTTCTCAATCAGAAATAAAAAATGAGACGTTACAACTAATACCACAGAAATACAAAATATCATCTGTGAATAAAAACCTCTATGCACACAAAATAGCAAACATAGAGAAAATGGATAAATTCCTGGAATCGCACAACCTCACAATCCTGAATAAGGAAGGAATACAAATTCCAAACAGACTATTATTTATAACAAGCAGTGAGATTGAGGCAGTGATAAAAAAACAAAAATAAAAACCAACAAACAAACACAAAAAAACTCCCACCAAAAACATAGCCCCAGACCAGAGAGATTCACAGCTGAATTCAACCAGACCTACAAAGCACAAATGGTACCCAATCTACAGATATTATTCCATAACATTCCATAACATAACAGGGAAGGAAAGAATCCTCCTTAATTCATTCTACAAAACCAGTATCACCCTGATACAGAAGCCAGGAAAGAACACAACAAAAAAAGAAAACTACAGAATAATATTTGTTATAAATATAAATGCAAACATTTTCAACAAAATACTAGCAAACCGAATTCAACAGCACATCAAAGAGATAATCCCCCATGATGAACTGGGTTTCATCCCAGGGATTCAAGGATAGTTCAACATGTGCAATCAAAAGATGCATTTTACCACATAAACAAAAGCTAAAACAAAGACCATATGATGATCTTAATAGGTGTTGAAAAAGCATTTGATAAAATCCAGCACCCTTTCATGATAAAAACCCTCAACAAACTAGGCTTAGAAAGAACATACCTCAATATCATAAAAGCCACATATGACAAATCCCACTGCTAACATCAAACTGAATGGGGAAAAGTTGAAAGCATTCCCCTTAAGAACTGGAACAAGACAAAGGTTCCCATTGTCACCACTTCTATTCAATACAGTACTGGAAGTCTTAGCCAGAACAATCAGTCAAGAGTAAGAAATAAAGGGCATCCAAATTCGAAAAAAGGAAGCCAAACTATCCCTGTTCACTGATAATATGATATTGTATCTAAAAACCCTAAAGACTCCCTGAAGACTCCTAGAATTGATAAATAAGTTCAGAAAAGTCTCAGGTTATAAAATCAATGTACACAAATCAGTAGCATTTCTATATACTAATAACAGCTTAGAGTCAAATCAAAGACTCAATATCATTTACAATAGCTACAAAGAAAATAAAATATCTAGGAATATACTTAATCAACGAGGTGAAAGGTTTCTACAAGCAGAACTACAAAACTCTGATGAAAGAAATCACAGATGACACAAACAAGTGGACAAACCTCCCATCCATGCTCATGGATTGGTAGAATCAACATCATTAAAATGTCCATATTGCCAAATTGATTTCTACATTCAAAACAATCCCCATCGAAATACCAATGTCTTGTTTCAAAGACCTAGGAAAAATAATCCAAAGCTTCATTTGGAACCAAAAAAGAGCCCAGACAGCCAAATCTGGAGGCATCACATTACCTGACTTCAAATTATACTACAAAGCTATAGTAACCAAATAGAATGGCACTGGTATAAAAGTAGAGGCATAGAACAATGGAACAGAATAAAGAACCCAGAAATAAAACCATCTTCCTACAACCAACTCATTTTCAACAAAGTGGACAAAAACATACACTAGGGAAATGATGCCTTATTCAATAAATGGTACTGGGAAAATTTGATAAGCACATGCAGAAGAATGAAATAGGAGCCCTGTCATTATGTACAAAAATTAATTCAAGATGGATAAAAGACTTAAATGTAAGGCATGAAACCATAAAAAATCTAGAAGATAATGTAGGAAAAACTCTTCTAGACATGGTCCTAGGCAAAGAATTTATGACTAAGACAACAAGGAAAAATACAGAAACAATAAAAATAAATGGGACTTAATTACATTAAGTCCCATTGTTAATGTACCACCCATTCTTCTGCACCACAAAGGAAATAATCAACAGAATAAACAGTCAACCTATAGAATGGGAGACCAAAATATATAAATATAATTTTTTCAAAATATGATAGACAAATGGCCAACAAACATATGAAAAATATTTAACATCACTAATCGTCAGGGGAATGTAAATTGATTAGGCTTTTAAAAAGCACCCTGAAGAAATATTTCAGCAGTACATTTAATTTACTTAATTGGACTTTTGACTTGATATATTTTATTTTCTCTATACATTTAAGTCACTGTAAATGTATTAGATTGTTTTTTTCTTTATATTATATTCTTTAACCATAAAACAAAAGTAAAATAAGACTTATATGGTCTAACCACTTTGTGCATAATCTCTATAGGTCTCCTTGTTGGTTCTATTTTCTGTTATTTGTTACACAGAGTCAGTAAAACTCAGACTAAATATGATGATGAAGGCTATGATGGCAGAGAGAGTCCCCTGGACTAACTTCCTTTATATTTCAATTCTCTCTTTTTTTTTTTTTTTCAGATGACTCAATTTTTTTTTTTTATTTCGGCATATTATGGGGGTACAGATTTTAAGGTTTCAATAAATGCCCTTTCCTTCCCTCCCCCCACAACTCTGAGTTTCCAGCATGACCATCCCCCAGATGGTGCACATCTCACTCATTATGTATGTATATACCCGCCCCCCACCCCCCTGCCCAATACCCTATTACTGTAGTACCTATGTGTCCACTTAGGTGCTGCTCAGTTAATACCAGTTTGCTGGTCAATTCTCTCTTGTAAGAGATGTTTGTGTGGAATCTCACAGATGGCATGGTTAGGGATAATTAATACTATTGATGCTACAGTAATTGTTTGTGATTTTATAAGAAAAAAATGTAGTTAACAATTTTTTATTCTAAAATCTTTCTAGTACTTTAGAAAAGATCTTTTATTTCACTCAGATTTTAAATATTAAATTGCATATAAATGGAGGAAGAACATGTCATTACGCAGGTTCTGATTGACTTGATATCTAAATTAGAGCTTGATGTATGTCACTTTAGCCCTACTTACTCTAATTCATCACATCCAAGATACCTCTGATTGCAAGACACATCATTATTTTATGGATCAATAAGAAAACACTACCAATTAAACTACAACATGCCATTGATTTCAATACACATCTAAATTTCAGAGATATTAAAATGAGAAAAAATGTATTCCTTGGGTCTATTACAACCATGCTTTCTTTCAAGAGAGTGTGGCTATATGTAACAGAATTACAGGAAGTGGAGATAGGAAGATATTCTTCCTCTATGTGTCTGTATAAGAAACACAGGTGTGTGCTCTTCTTTCTGAAATGCTGGGAAGGCTGTATTTCTCTGCAGAGATGTATAAAAGAAGTGACATGATTTCATAATGTATCTTCCTTTGAGAAAAAAGTTCATAAATAAAACATTCTAAAGTTTGTAATATAGATTGATTCAATCTTCCCTGAAGAAGAAAAGCGGGGAAAAATGACCCAAATTACTTATCCTTTACCTTTCGTACCATAAAACAGCAGTAGACACATATTCCTATTGAGTATCATTTTTGTATCTATTGGCTACTAGCTAGCATTTTTTTTAGACTTAACAAAATCACCATTATAAAGATTTGATATGGAACCTGTCCTGCACCATATATAATAACTACTAACAAAAACAGTGACAGGTCACAGAAGGTAGGTGCTGCTATATTACATTGTAAATTAAAAAGAAGAATATAAAAAATAGAATGGCAGACATTGAGCTTATGTCTTACCATATTTTCTCTCAATATTCTTTTGGTGGACTTAACCATTCATTCCCACACATGCATACCATACATACACTAAACATGTTTCACTTATACAAGAAATACACTCAATCTAATTGCAATAAATTCTAACATTTACATGTATATCTGTACTATAAAAAAATCAAGCATTACAGCCATGGACAATGAATGCAAAAAGTACCAAATCAAAAAAAGAATGAAAACATCTACTTTACTGTCAAATAAAATAGAAAATGCTTAGATACAATGAAGGGTCTTGAGTTATCTCAGGAAAAAGTGAATCAACTCTAAGACAATTTGGAACCACTTTGATTATACATTGTACATGCAAATATACATATTTAATTGTGCATTTAAATAGTATTTCTAGATTTAGAACACAGAAGTCAAGAATATGAAGTTGCAATATTTTAACTTCACAGTGAGCTATTTTATGATAAATATTATTATAGAGATAAAAACTAGCTAATATTTCCTATAAGATACAGGCACAGGAATTCAACAAAAAATGCAATTCAGGTAATAGCCTTTCTCTGTAATTTCACTCTCCTGTTCCCCATCCCAATGGCCATTTGTTCCCAAGCTGTATGATGTCCTGAGACAGATATTCCAAAGGCAAAGTTGAAATTATGCTCCTGGTTGCTCACTGGGTGAGAACACAAAGGTGAACAAGTAAGCTATGTATGTGATCTTCTGTGTCCCAAGTCTCATAGGGATGGTAGACATAAAAGGATGTTTTTTTCCTATATCAATTCTCTGCCAAAGAAGACTAAATACATGTAGATATGATGTATTCTCTGAATTTCAGGTATATTCTTAACTGGGAAGAACAAGACTTCCAGAATGGATTGAACTAGGTACTTATAGAAATGACTTCAATGTCATATTCTAGATTGTGATTTATAAGTATGTGACTAATGAGGCTGAGATACCTCCCTAAAAAGCCAAAGAAAATCACCAACTTAAAAATATACAATTAATAAAAGAAAAGCTGTGCTTTTGGAAATTAATTTATAGGGTCATGACACCATATAATACTAAATCTTTTGTATCATAAAAACTTTGTATTGAATATTTTATAATTAATACAATATCTTGAAAATGTGGAGAACAATAATTACCTTTTCTCTAACACTACCCAAAGAAGACATGCTTTTAATCTCATTGATATGGGCTAAATATACAAAAATATTTTGAGAGGAAAAGCACAATCTATCAATCTGCAGTAGCTTGATAGTTACAACTCATAGGAGTCCACTCATTTTGTTCTAACTCTGTGTTTAGAGTACACTAGCTTTTTACTTAGTCTTGTTTCCATGGTGGTTAGTATATTATTGCAGGTTTTTTTTTTTTTTTTGCTTCATCAGAGTGACTTTGGTAGTGCAATTTAATCATGCTATCATTGCAAATTTGTGTTTCTGAAACATGAGCACATAGGAACAGAAACTACCTCATGAGACCCTACTGAGATGAAGCCATACTTTGAGATACAGCCTTATAGAGCAACTCAGCTTTTATTTTTACAATATATTAAATGTGTACACATATGTGGCCTGAGGCTTATAATCTGTTTAGTATATTAGTTTATTCAAGCTTCTCCTTGAGCACACATATACACCAATTATGTTGATAAGTGATTTAATTCAGTCAACAAATGTTCATTATGCACAAAGTTAGTGGGAATACATTTAGGAGACATCTATGGAGATCAAACAGGTGATGTTGAAAAGGAATAAGGGGTCAAAGATAATTAAGGGTTTATACCATAGGTGATCACCTGGGTGGTTACCTCTAGCAATAGTAAAAATGTCCTTATGTAGGTAGATGATGGATGAGTATTGAGAGCTATGTTTGGGTTAAAGTTCTATAAACCCAGACTGTACCCAGAGGCTGTGGAACATACAATTGAAGAATATCAAACAGGCTAAATTAAAAGGTACAGCTGGAGTCAATAATGAAATTAAGAATCTAAAATAAACATCAGGCTGAATGGCATAGGAGTGATTTGAAAATCAGGAGTAAGGCCTGGGGAATAGTAGACAATTGAACAAATAAAGCACATGTAGCAGGGCCTATAGAAAGCAGCACTTGGAGAAATTCCCAAAGCTAATGGAACATCAATTATATATATATATATATATATATATATATATATATATATATATATAATTTTTTAAGACATCGTTTGTCTTATTTGCAGCAGAGAAAAGAGAGCCAAATTAGTCCAATAATAACAGACAAACTAGGGATGTGGTAGATAGAATAAAATGAAAGAAGTGGACTTGAGGGATTTTACATGTCTGATAGATTGGGATGGAAGGTTTGGCAGAAGTCAACAATGATGCCAAGGGTTTGAGGTGAAATTTTTGGATATTAGAATTAGAGAGAGGGATGCATCAGGGATAGTATATAAGTAAGTCATATTTAATCACTACTTGTTCAAAGTTTCAAAGTGATTGAAATGATATATACAAAATTTTAAAATGCATACATTTCTAATGGCATG
>VSMD01027141.1:0-22686 GCA_008750895.1 Mirza zaza | reverse complement strand
GGGGGGGGGTGTCCGAGAGCGCACGGAGAGAAGCCTCTGCTCTGCGGGGTGGGGTGTCCAAGAGCACGTGTAGAGAGGCCTCTGCTCTGCTCTGAGGGGGGCGTGTCTGAGAGCACGTGGAGAGACGCCTCTGCTCTGCTCTGGGGGGGTGTCCGAGAGCGCGCAGAGAGAGGCCTCTGCTCTGCGGGGGGGGGGGGGGGGTGCAGCGTGGTGGGGCAGGGTCTCCACGGCGTCGGCGCTGGACAGGCCACAGACGTTTGCTTACGTGACCATAATTCAGAGCTCACTGACACATCAGGTTCAATTTTAGGGCTGTCTCGGGCTCATCTATATTTATGCAAAGTTAATTGAATATTGCTATTTCATGATATCTGAAAAAACAATTAGTCAAATGTGTGGCTTGGGGAGGAGTGCTGTCAGGTCCTGTGGAGGTCATGGGGGTCACACAACCTCTATGGCATCAGCCGACCCAGCGGCCTTCGGCGGCGGGCCTGGAAGCCCCCAGCGGCCCGGGCTGCCCAGGCAGGGAAGGCTGTGGGCTCCCACCGGCTGAGCCGCGCGCACGGCCAGGCGCACGGGGACGGGGACGAGCCCTTCTGGAAGGGGGCTCCCTCAGCTTCCCCGTGGCCCGGCCGTCTCTCCGAGGGGACTGTCTCCGGAAAGCCGGCACTCACCAGGCTGGTGGAAGTGTGGTCGCTGTGGCTCTGCAGGTAGTCGGCGAGCAGCTTCTCCAGCGAGCCGCGCTCCATCTGCTGCCGCAGCTCCTCCTCCCAGATGCGCTGCAGCACGTCCAGCGACGCCTCCACCAGGTTGAGCTTGTGGAAGGCGAGCGCCCTCATCAGGGGCGTGTTGACGTTCTGCAACTGACGGGCGGCAAACGCGCGCAGTCAAAGCCGGGAGCGTCCCGACCGCGCCGAGCCCACGCCGGGCGGCTCCCAGGAGGGCGGCCGGCACGCGACGCCGCACGGTCTAAGCCTAAGAGCCACACGGACACCGTGGACAGCCGCGCAACCACGCAGCGCTGAGCTAGCCGGCGAGCCCCTCACCCCCACGGCCCGGGCTCCACGAATTCGTTCGCGCTTTCCATAGTTCTATACAAATGGGGTCGTATGGTCTGTACTCCGGTTCATCTCGGTGTCATTATTTTAAGAGCCTCCCACGTCGGCGCACGGCACATCCACTCCTCCTCCGGGCCGGCTTCGGGCCGCTGCGCGGATGCGCCTCGGGTCACCCCCGAGTGTCATTTCCGGCTTCGGGCCGCTGCGCGGATGCGCCTCGGGTCACCCCTGAGTGTCATTTCCGGCTTCGGCTGCCACAGACAAAGCTGCTACGGACGTCCGCGTCCAAGCGTCTGGGCGGATGCCTGCTCCCCCGTCTTGGGCAAACTCCTGGGAGTGCACTGGCGGGCGCGGGGCAGACCCGGCGCCCCCACAGCGGCCGGCCGCTCCCCCAGCCCGGTGTGGCGCGGTCGGGCTCTCAAGCCGCGTCACTGTGAGAGGCGCGTCGTGGCCTCTCCTGGTGGTTGTGATTTGCGTTTCCCTAGTTGACGGCTGAGGTTCATCATTTTTTCATGTGCTATCTGCCATCTATGTATTTCCTGTGGGGAAATGTCTGTTAAAGTGTTTTGCTCATTTTTTATTGGGTTGTTTGTTTTCTTGTTAACCTTTGAGAGTTCTTTATGTATTCTGGACGCAACACCTTTAACACTATTACCTGATTTGTAAATATTTTATCCCAGTCTATAGCTTGTCTCTGCATTCTCTCAGTTCTCTTCTGAAGAGAAGTTCATTTTACCAATTTAGTCTTCTTATTCACTCATGCTTTGGGTGTCGTCTATAAGAAATCTTTACCAAACAAAAGGTCATAAAGGTATTTTCCTATGTGTTCTTCAAGGAGTTTTACAGTTTTAGCTCTTATATTTAGGTCTATGATCCATTTTGAGTCAATTTTTACATATAATGCAAGGTACGCACCAAAGTTCATTTTTTAGATGTGGATGTCCAGTTGCTCTGGCACTGTGTCAGGAAGGTGCCTGTCCTTCCTTTGCCACCTTTGTTGAAAATCAAGTTTCCTCCGTGTGTGTGTGTGTCTTTTTCCAGGTTCTCTATTATGTTCCATTGATCTCTTTGTCTACTTTTACACTAAAACCACACTGTCTTGATTCCTGTAAGGTATCAAGGTAGCATTAGACCTCCAATTTTGTTCTTCCTTTTCAAAGCTGCATTGGACACAACTTTGCATTCTCATATGAATTTTAAAAATCATTATGTTAATTTCTAAAAAAAAAAGAAATCCCACAGTGATCTTGAAGAAGCAACATCTTAACAATATTGAGTCTTCTGAGCCACAAACACAATGAGTCCCTCCGTTTATTCAGTTCTTTAATTTTTCTCAGGAATATTTTGTAGTTCTCAAAGTATACATTTTCACATTTTCTTGGTCAAATTTCAGTTTTTATGCTGTCACAAATGATATTATTTTTTAAATTTTTAATATCTGTTCCTGGTATTTGGAAATATACAACTGATATTTGTATATTGTTCTTCTATCCTACAACCCTTACTAAACTCACTTATTAGTACTAGTAGCTTTTTTGGATAGATTGCATATGATTTTCTATACAGATAATTATGTTATCTGTGAACAAAAACAGTTTTACTTCTTCCTTTCTAATCTGGATGCTTTTAACTTCTTTTTCTTGCCTTATTGCATTGGCTAGAACCTCCAAAACAAGGCTGAATAAAGTAGTATAAGAGGACAGGCACATTCTTGTCTTAGTCTTTATCAAAGGGGCCTTCATTCTTTCACCAATAATTGTGATGTTAGCTCTAATTTTGTCAAGATGCCCTTGACCAGGTTGAGGAAGTTCTTTTCTATTAACAGTTTTCTAAGTGTGTTTAGGAGGAATAGATGTTGAATTTTGTCAAATACTTTTCTTATATCTACTAATGTGACCATATGTTTTTTATTTGTTAGTTTTAAAAAAAATATGGTAAACCCAATTGGTTGATTTTTGAATGTTAGTTAAACTATTCTTGGGATAATCCTAACTTGATCATGATGTATTTTCCATTTTATATATTGTTGGATTTAATTGCTAAATTTTTTTTTACAATTTTTGTACCAATGTTCATGAGAAATGCCAATCTTTAGTCTTGCTCTTGGTTTTTGTTTTTTGTAACAGCTTTATTTGTTTTGGTATCAGGGTAATATTCGCCTCATAGAAAAATTGGGATGTATTTCCTTTTTTTCAATTTTCTGTATAGAACTGGTATTTTTTTTCTTAAATATTTGGGAGAATTCACTAGTAATCTGGGCTTGACATTTTCTTTGTGAGAATACTTTTATCAACCAATTCAATTTTAAAAATATACATAGGGCTATTCAGTTTATCTCTTTTTTTTTCCAGTGGGCTCTGGCAGTTTGTGCTTTCAAAGAATTTTCCTATTTGATCTAAGTTGGTAAATATATTACCATAAAGTTGTTTATAATATTCTCATCATTCCAGTATCTGTGGAACCTATGGCTATGTTACATCTCTCATTTCTGACACTGGTCATTTCTATTCTCTTTTTCTGATCAGTCTAACTATAGCTATAGCACTCTAACTATGGTGCTACAAATTTCCCCCGAAGTATTGCATTGGCAGCATCTTAAAAATGTTGACATGTGATTTTGCCCTTCAGTTCCAAATACTTTCCCTTTTGACTTTACAGGGAAATGGAATATACATTTCTGTTGCTCTTCATTTATTTGTGAGAATCCACATTTTCATTTGGTATCATTTTCCTTCTGCCTGAAGGACCAACTTTGCAAGTTATTGTAGTACATTCTGCTGGTAACACATTTTTTAAGCTCTTGAGTGTTTGGAGAAACATCTTTATCTCACCTTCATTTAAAAATGCACATATTTTTTCTGGGTACAGAATTTTTGACAGTTTTCTCTCTGCACTTTATAGCTGCCCCTTCACTACCTTCTCCACTTCGTTGTTTTTGGTGGAAAACCCACCGACATCCAGCCTTGTTGCTCTGCATGTGACTTGTCGTTCCCCACCCCGCCGGCTGATGTTAAGATGCTCTTTTCATCACTGGTTTTAAACAACTTGGTCATGGTGCACTTTGGTATAGTTTTATTCCTCTTCATAGTTCTCATGCTTGGGAATCCACTGAGCTTCTTGGATCTGTGGGTTTATATATTTTTATCAAATTTGGAAAAATTTAACTCATTAAATATTCAATTTTTTTCTCTTTGCTCTGGTTTCCTCTTTTCCCGGGAGTCCAATCACACCCGTGTTCGTGCACTTAGAATTGTTCCTTAATTCACTGATGTTCTGTTCGTTTTATTTTTGTTCTTTTCCCTTTCATTTCATTTTCCTTTCTCTTCCTCTCATCCTAACAGTTTCTATTGCTGTGTCTCCAAGTTCTCCGGTCTTCCCTTCTGCAATCTCTGTCATTTATCCCACACGGTGTATTCCTCATCTCACAAAGTATAGTTTTCACCTTACAAGTTCTGTTCTTTTCTTTTCTTTTTTTTTTTTTTTTTGTCCCTCCAATGTCTCTACTTTACTTTCTGAACATAGAGAATACAGTTTTAGTAACTGTTTTAATGTCCTTGTCTTCCAATTGTAATATCTGTGCCAGTTTGGGCTTGGTTTTTATCGATTAATGACTCTCCATAGGTTGCATTTTCCTGCTTTTGCACCTGCTAATTTTCTGTTGGCTTCCAGACATTGTGCGATTTACCCTCAGGCTCTGGGCATTTGTGCATTCCTACAAAGTAAATGTGCTTGAGCTTTGTTCTGGGACAGTTATGCTATCGGAAAACGGTTTGGTCCCTTCGCGGCTTCGTTTGCAGGTTTCTCGGGTGGCTCTGCGGTGGCGCCCCTCCACGGCTGAGTGTCCCTCCAGGGAGGCAAGGTCTCCAGCTTGTCACTGGTGATGTCCTGTCTGCTCTGCCCAGCGCTTCGTGGGTCATGAGGTTTTCCGGTCAGACCAGTGGGGGCAGGCACTGTTCCCGTCCTCTTTCCTATCACCCTCGGGTGGCCCTTCCCCCGTGTGGAGGAGAGCAGCTTCCTCTGGCTGGACACTTGGGCGTGGCCCTGAATGTCCGGAGTTCCCTTCCGTGCAGCACTCTCCTCTCTGGGGCTCCGTCCTGCAGACCCCGGCTCCCTCCTGGACACAGGCCATTGGCCAGGCTCCACGAGGCCCTCCTCCCTCCCTGCGGCCTCAGCAAGCCTGGACCTTGACTCGGGGACTGCCATTCGCCACTGTGGATGTTCAGTGTTTTGAAAATCCCTGTTCGGATGTTTTGCCTTTCTTTTCCTTGGTTGTTTCAGATGGGAGGGTAAACCTAGCGACTGTTACTGCATCTCAGCTACAAGTGGGACTCAGTGGTTTATGTTTTCAAGATAGACTAGTGTGCACTTACGTGACAGCGAGAATAAGCAAAAACGTACATAAGGACCTAGGACATACACTTACACCTTGAAGGGACAATAAAGCCTGAATCCTGTGAAGCCTCAGTTCTTCCTCGGCTACCGCTCTCTGGGCCAAGGCATGCGCTTCCAAGTAAAACGCGGTTTTCTGTTCTTCATCCTTCTCATTTTGGGCACATAACCTACACAAGACATCACAGTGAAATTTAGAACAACAGTGTCAAAGACTTACATTATTAGCACAGACCACATGTGTAATTTTGGCATAATTATACTGCACATCTTATCAATACTTACAATGTCATAATTAGATGTTTTACATGTGAAGATATTTTCAACACATCTTTGAAGACCAAAAAGGAGCTGGACTAATGCACTATGTACAATATGAAGTGTGTTTATAAAAAATTAACTATGTGCTTAAAAAATACTCGAGGAAGCAATTTCACAATATCACTCATTCTGGGTTTAACTTAACCCTCTGAGGTCCTACAGTGGCAGTGCACTGTGTCTACAGTAACAACCCTGATCTAGGTGGGACTGGCCTGACCCTCTGAGATTCTAGTGTGGCAGCGCACTGTGTATACGGTAACAACCCTGATCTAGGTGGGACTAACCTGACTCTCTGAGGTCCTACAGTGGGAGTGCACTGTGTCTACAGTAACAACCCTGATCTAGGTGGGACTAACCTGACTCTCTGAGGTCCTACAGTGGGAGTGCACTGTGTCTACAGTAACAACCCTGATCTAGGTGGGACTGGCCTGACCCTCTGAGATCCTAGTGTGGCAGTGCACTGTGTATACGGTAACAACCCTGATCTAGGTGGGACTGGCCTGACCCTCTGAGGTACTACAGTGGGAGTGCACTGTGTCTACAGTAACAACCCTGATCTAGGTGGGACTAACCTGACTCTCTGAGGTCCTACAGTGGGAGTGCACTGTGTCTACAGTAACAACCCTGATCTAGGTGGGACTGGCCTGACCCTCTGAGATCCTAGTGTGGCAGTGCACTGTGTATATGGTAACAACCCTGATCTAGGTGGGACTGGCCTGACCCTCTGAGGTACTACAGTGGGAGTGCACTGTGTCTACAGTAACAACCCTGATCTAGGTGGGACTGGCCTGACCCTCTGAGGTCCTACAGTGGCAGTGCACTGTGTCTACAGTAACAACCCTGATCTAGGTGGGACTGGCCTGACCCTCTGAGATTCTAGTGTGGCAGTGCACTGTGTATACGGTAACAACCCTGATCTAGGTGGGACTAACCTGACTCTCTGAGGTCCTACAGTGGGAGTGCACTGTGTCTACAGTAACAACCCTGATCTAGGTGGGACTCACCTGACCCTCTGAGGTCCTACAGTGCATGTGTCTCCAGTAACACAGAGGCGGCTCCTGGGCCCCAAGCAGGAGCCCCGTGGCACTCACCTCTTCAGCCGGGCGCGCTCCAGTTTCATGTCAGCACAGTTCTCTCTGTGTCCACAACTGATAAATTTTGGTTCGATATCTATCAAGCGCTGGTCTAGCTCCATCAGCGACATGGAGCACTCAGGGTGCTCTTGATCCACCGACTCCCAGGCGACCTTGACCTGGAGGCTCAGGCACCTGAGGGGCAGATGCCTCCTCAGTGGCTGCTGCTGCCACCGACGGTCCATGTTCAGTGTCCCAGCCATGGCCCGCGTGGGCCCAGGGCGGCCGCCCCCACTGCTGAGTGCCCACCCAATGCCGGGAGAGTCGTGCAGCCCTTTCTGAAAACCCGCTCCCCACGCAGGCCACATCCTCGGGTCACGGCAATGACTCTGACACCCGCCCCAGGCAGCGTCTCCACTGGACACTCTCAAACACTCCCCAAGTGGCTGCCGGGTAGAAAAGAAAGCCCACGTTTTCTGGCCTGCAGGTGCTGCCAGCGGCACCCACAGCTGCACGTTCCAAAGGGGACTGAGCTCAGACGTGGTCACAGAACAGCCACGAACAGCCCTCCCACCAACAGAGAGCTTCCTCGAGAGGAAGCAGAAACTCAATGAGACCAAAACAAGACAAAACCTCTGTTGCCGTGGGTGACAACCCCAAAGCCGGTTCTGTGGAAAGGTCCATTGCGATGAGTCCGCGGGACTGCCAGGAGTGGGGTAGGGGGGACACGCACAAGCCAGGAGGGACACGCCAGGGCGAGGACTCGTAGAAGACATAGGAAAAGGAGCTGCAGAAACCTCACTGACACGATTTTCTAGGACTTCCTGAGCTCCCCGAGCGCCACCAAGGCCACCCCAACAGGGCATGGAAGGTTTGTTTCCCGGAGGAAGCCGTAAGGGGGCACAGGAAACTTCCAGAGCTTTCTGGAGCTGCATGGAAGGCTGTGGCTGTCCCTCAATGTGACCCTGACCTCCCACAGGTGTGAGATGTGGCGCCAAGTCGAGGGACGCGAGAAGGAGCAAGCGAGACTCTGGCGCCCCGGGCGCCCTGTGCCGGCCTACCTGGCCTCCAGGTCCGTGATGAGGAAGTCCAGCCCGTGCGCCCGGTTGGGCTGCTCCTTCCTGAGGGCCTTGAAGGTGTCCATGAGCTTCTGGAACAGGTGGCAAGCCTGGGGACAGCGCCAGTGCCCAGGTGCACTCAACGCTCTGCGGTCGCCTCCCCAAGGAGCGCCATGCCCACCGCCCGCCACGCCGACCGCCACTACCGAGGCCAGCCAGCCCCACACCTCGGCTTCTCTTCCCGCCTCCTCCGTGGACAACAGCGTCTCTGCCAGGGTCAGGGTGGAATCGTGCCAGAACTCCTCGCTGCCGCCCAGGCGCTGGGCCTCCTCCACCATCCGCCGCGCCTGCCCGTAGTTCCTCTCCTTGTTGGCCAGCTGCGCCAGGAGAAGCAGGCACCTGGACTCCGCACACGCGTCATCCAGGGCCTGCGAGAGACACATGGAGATAGACTCGAATGTGCAGAGGGATCGTGTTTATGGGGCCGGGGGAGGCGGGGAGAGAGACGGAGACGCAGCGCGGGCAGCGCTGGCCTCGCACCTCCGGCCATCAGCCGCCCGCCGCTCCTGGCCCCCAGCACCCTGTGCTGTCGCTGGCACCTGCTGAGCATCCTGCGCACACAGTTAATAGAGTTGGTCGCGCTGTCACCTGGACCCCCAGTGTGGACGAGGGCTCCTCCTCTGGGGAGGGGGCCATGGTGGCCCGTCTGGCGGGGGGAGGTCGGCTCACCCCGCGCCCGGCTCCCCGGGCCCTGCCCTGACTCCCACCGTTGGGGAGCTCCTGCTGGGGGTCCAGTCCACACCCTGGACACTGCTCCCTGGTGCCAAGAGCAGCTGGGACGGAGCCCAGAGAGACTGGCCTCGCCCACCCTGGGCACCGCCGCCGCCAGGGCAAGCCGTGTCAGAGACCCGCTTGCAGGGCGCGGCGCCCAGGAAGGCGGTCACAGCGCAGGCTGACTACCTCCCTCCACGGTGGAGGCGAGAAGGCAGCAGCCTCTACCCCAAGAGGCTGTGTTCGGCGGGAGGGTCCGGTCAGGACACTCTGCCCGGGCGCTGCCCTTCCAGATGTGGGCGGGGACGGCGGGAGGGGCTGGGCCGCGGCAGGTGTCCTGGCTGGCGGGTGCCCACCCCACCGTTGTACGTGCTTCCATGTGTGGGAGGGGAGGAGACTCTGTCCACTTGGGAGACGTGGCCGGGCCTCCACTCCTGCCCAACGCGGACCCCGCCCAGAAGCTGTGACCTGCAGGACTGTCAGCGAGGTTGTGCACAGGGCCTGGGTCCCTGGCGGGCGGCCTGGGGGTGGGACCGAGCCCCAGCAGGAAGCACAGGGCTCCAGGCAGGAAGGGGTGGGGGCCCGGAGGGGAGCGCCAAGGGCTGGGCAGGGTCCTGTCAGGCGGACGTGGGTGTGGAGGCAGCGGGGCTCTGGTCTGGGGGAGACGGAGCCCTTTTCTGAGGAGTGGGTGGCGGGAGGACAGTCCCTGCAGGCACCCGCCGGAGTCTCCGAGGTCAGCGGGGTCCGAGCACTGGGACCCCAGAGAGCAGGGGGAGGCAGCGCCCCGGATGCAGACAGTGTGGGGTCCGGAGCATGTGGGGCCACAGCCAGGCAGCGGGGCCCAGCCAGGTTAAGGGCAGGGTCGGGGGCAGCCAGGCTCGAGGCCGGGCAAGGCGTGGCGCGTGGACAACCTTCCCTTGGGTCTGGACTCGGCGGGGGAGCAGCAGGTACGCTGGGGGGGAACGCGAGGGGCTGAGGGGCCTGATCCAGGCCAGGCTGGTGGCGATGAGGGGAACAGGCGCTTCCTGCCTCCCTCCAAAGTCAGGGCGGGCGGCCGGCGCGGGCCTGGCGTCCACCCCATTGTCTCGGGGACTGGACTCCAACAGCCACGGAGGCCCAACTGCCACCCAGGGCTCCTCCATGCCTCCCACCCTCTGGCCTCAGCAAAGACGGGCGTCTCCCGCGGCTACCTCCCGTGGGTGTGCCCGGGACCAGCAGTGCTGACCCACCTGTGTCCCCTCCTCAGCTGGCCACAGCACTCTCAGCCACAGTTGACTCTCTCTTGACTCTGGTATGCACACACCTGTCCCTGCTATCAGAGACCTGCACTCACCTGTCCTCACTGCCTGAGACCTGCACACACCTGTCCCTGCTATCAGATAGCTGTGCACACCTGTTCCCTGAGACCTGCACACACCTGTCCCTGCTATCAGATAGCTGTGCACACCTGTTCCCTGAGAACTGCACACACCTGTCCCTGCTATCAGATAGCTGTGCACACCTGTTCCCTGAGACCTGCACACACCTGTCCCTGCTATCAGATAGCTGTGCACACCTGTTCCCTGAGAACTGCACACACCTGTCCCTGCTATCAGAGAGGCACATCTGCCCCCCTGAGACCTGCACACACCTGTCCCCCTGTCTGAGACCTGCACACACCTGTCTCTGCTATCAGAGACTGTGCACACCTGTCCTCACTGCCCAAGGTGAGGGCACTCCAGCCTCACAAGGCTTTGATGGCTACGACTGCATTTTTATGCCATCACTAGTCCTTCTCTTTTCCTGGAACTCTTCCTGGAGACAGGTGACAGGCTGGCGGGCGCTGTAGCTCTGCCCTCCCGGTGACAGCGATTCTGGAATCTGGACAAAGGCTCAGGCCTGCGTGAGGAGGGCGCAGGGGGTCGGCGCTGGCAGGACCTGGGAGCTACGATCGTGGCTCGGAGAGAAAGGCCAGTGGGCCTTGTCCCTCCCGGATCATCCTGAGGGCTATCACCGCGTGGCAGACAGAGACGAGGGCAGAGCAGGGCTTCCGTGGGAGCCCCGGTCCGGTCCACATCCAAGGGGCGAGAACAAAACCAATGAAGAAGAGACCGGGCCCAGGCCACCTGCGAGGCCCTGCCTTCCAGGGCCAGCCGGCCTCTGGCCAAGGACACCGTCCGGGGGCCTTTGGGCTCTCGTCCCCACGCACGTCAGAAAGGGAGAGCTCAAGAGGTGCCTGGAAGGCAGGACCCAACCGCTGGCATCTGCGGGAAGAGCGCGGCGGCAGAGAGACCTGCGGCGGTTACTGGAGCAGAGCAAACGTCCAAGCACAGGTGGACAGGCCTCACGGAGAACCACGGGGTCTCCCAGCGCCGAAGGTGGGAAACGAGCTGCAGGGGAGGGTCCTGTCTCGGCTGCGCGGGTGGAGGGGCCACGCGTAGGAGGGGCTTACCCGGAAAGCCGCGAGCGCCTCGGCCAGCAGCAGCCGCGCCGGCTGGAACAGGTGCAGCTGCAGCAGGACCTCCCCTTTGAGCAGCCACAGCCGAGGGAAGGCTGTCCCGTCCAGGCCCCTGCCCGTCTCCGCGTTCCTCTTCAGGATCTGCGGGACATAGCACCGTCCTGGGTCTGCGACCCTCGGGAGGGCTCTGGCCGAGGGGGCGGGACACGGCAGGAGCCGGCGCTCAGGAAGTTCCACTGAGGGCTTCCCAGCTGCCCAGGGAACTGGGGCGCCTCGAGGGCCGGCAGCCCTTTCCCGACAGACGCCGTCCATCCTGGACACCGGCGTGGTGGAGCCGGCTCCTGCTCTCCGAGCTGGCCGCCAGCCCTGGTCTGTGGGTGCCCCCTGCCCAGCCGGGGACGGTCACGACGCGCTGGCACCTGACCCTCAGCCCGTGCCAGGCTGCGCCCGCCCGATGCAGGAGCCTCTGGTTTCCCTCCCGAGTCACACGGAGCATCGGCTCCCGTAGTCCTGGGCAGGGCGTCCCAGCCTGGCGCCCGCAGTGCCGCCACCCCTTGGGGGAGCATGGCGGCTGCGCGGTCACCTTGCTTTACGGGCAAACCCACAAAGGGAAACGTGGCCTGGTGATGGGGCCCCCATCTGAAGGGACAGCCTGTGACCAGGCAGGTGGCCAGAGCTCCGGGCCAGCCCCGCCCGGGGGC
This sequence comes from Mirza zaza, assembly GCA_008750895.1. NCBI lineage: Eukaryota > Metazoa > Chordata > Mammalia > Primates > Cheirogaleidae > Mirza > Mirza zaza. The sequence goes on along the minus strand of VSMD01027141.1, from coordinate 10,878 downwards.
TTCCCGGTGACATGTCCTGCTCCACCAGGAGCCCCCACCCACCCCAGCCGCTCCTCTCCGTCTCTGCGCCAGCCCTGGCAGGCCTGCCCCGCGATGGCCCGCGGTGCACATGGGGGATTCCAGGGAGGGGACGTCCCTGAGTGGTCCCTGGATCTCCCACGACATCCAGCACCAGAGCTGTATGCAGTAGGCACTCAGCAAACGCATTCTGTCCTCTGGCTCCAGCCGCCAGCCTGCACAGCAGCCGAGGCGCTGGCGCCGCTGGGCCACGGGCACGGGGTGGGGGGGCTCTGGCAGGTGCGTCAGTTACCTGGTCCTTCGCCACCTGCGGCTTCACCCTGGCGCGGGGGATGGCAGGCGCCAGGCTTCTCAGCACCCGCAGGCCGTCCTCCAGCAAGGGGTCTCGGTTCTTCTCTGTCTTCAGCGCGATCTCTTTCCTACAGCTGACGTGCGTGAGCAGACAACACGCAAGGGAGGAAGCGCGACAGCCAGTCAACACACAAAAACGCAAATCCCACCGGCGATCGAAGAAATGCGAATTAAAACAGCTACGATAAGCCACGGCGTACTCTCGTTTACAAAGATCTTTAAAGATATCAGCGTTTAGCAGCACATCTGACTCCCAGAATCACGCCTGCGTCCCAGTTTCTCTTCAAGCTCCAGCCCCACGTCCAGCCTGACTGAGATGTCTCCGGCGCGGCCACGTGCCCAGACCACGGCTCCTCCTGCCACCCGCCCGCCGTGGCCCCGCCGGCGCCTCCTCCAGACAGGCCCCTCCCAGCGCAGCACCAACCACAGGGCTCTTCTCCCCAGCGGTCTCGGCCGTGCCCGCCCGGCCCCGCGTCTCCGTGCCCGACCCCAGGCCCCCCGTCCCCAGCCCACGTCCAGGGTGGTCGCCCTGCAGGAGCCAAGACTTCGACAGACTCATGCTAGGCTGCCCGGCTCCAGGCCAGTGGCCCACTCGGCCCACCCCTGCCCCGCACGGGCCCCTCCCTCGGGGCCTGTGACCCCCTCCCCACTGCCACTCAGTAAGACACAGCTCGCTGCCCAGACACTGCCCCTGCAGACACCGTCCCCAGCTGTCCCCCCAGGCCCTGCGTCAGAAGGCCCGGGCCCCTACTCCACGGCCAGGCGGTGCGGGATTGGGGGGGGCAGCAGCCTTCACGTCCCCTGGCACCGCGCCCAAAGGGGAGAGGGGACCCGGGGCGGCGCCACACATGGACACGAGACCCACCTCGCCTGCTCCAGGTCCCCGATGTACACGGGCCCCACGGCCTCCTCGTGGTAGGCGGCTGCTTCCCTCAGCTTCAGCTGGGAGCACACCAGGGCGAGTCTGGGGGTGGGGGGGAACACTGTCACACAGGCCAGGGTCACACGGGACTCTCACGCTGCACGCGACCCACGACGCAAAAATACACCCACACCGTGAGGACAATTCCAACAATTGCTAAAGCCACGCAAAACGACACCGGGTAGTGCTCTCGGATCCCGGGCATTTTCTGCTTCACGTGTCTCACCTGGCCGTGCTCCCTGCCTCCGGGCAGGTGGGGCTCCGGCATCCCACTCACCTTTGGGAGGGAAGCTCCGCTCTGACGGCCACTGAGGGCATTTCTATTTCAAGGTGAGTCCGTCTCACAGGAAGGCTGACACTGCACAGAGCCGCCGCCGAGCTCCCCCCGGACCCTGCACGTGGCCTGTCTGTCACCTGCACCGTCATTCCGCTGACCCCCGAACCCCGTGGGCACAGGCGCCTGCTTTTGCCACACTTCACGCCACCGCACTAGAGGTGCCAGGCTTGCTCAACCTGTGCCTGCTGGAGGTCTCGGTGCCCCTTTCGGTAATTCTCACAACGTTTCAGGCATTTTCACTATTCTCATGCCTGCTACGGTGACCTGCTGTCTGTGGCGTTTGATGTCACCATCGTAATCATTTTGGGACAACAACTGCGCCTGTACAGGACAGCGAACCTCCCCGCCTCCCTCCCTCTCCCTGGGCCCCCCTATTCCCTGAGACACGGCAAATTAGTGGCCCACGTGGCCTCTCAGTGTGCAAGTGGAAGGGAGAGTCCCATGTCTCTCGCTTCAAATCAAAGCTTGAAACGATCGAGCGCAGTGAGGAAGGCATGTCCAAGGCCCAGACAGGCCAAAGCTGGGCTCCTGCACCAACAGCCAGGCTGTGAATGCAAAGAGAAGTTCTGGAAGGAGCTCACAGGTGCTGCCCCAGTGAACACTGAATGATGAGAACGGGAAACAGCCCAGTTGCTGATGTGGAGAGAGGCTGAGTGGTCCAGACAGAAGATCAAACCAGCTACAACGTTGTCTTAAGCCAAAGCCTTTGACCCTCTTTGGCCTCCAGAGCAAGGCCCTGACTCTTACGTTCTCCGGAGGCCGAGAGAGGTGAGGAAGCGGTGGAGAAAGGCCTGGAGCCAGCCGAGGTCGGGTCACGAGGCTGGCGGGAAGAGCCGTCCCATGACCCAGCAGCACCAGGTGCAGCAGCAGGTGCCAACGGAGACGCTGCAGCCAGTCGCCGCCACGCTAACGACTGACTCTCAGTGCAGGTGGAACAGCCTTGTGTTGGAGGAAGACTCCTCCTAGGACTGTCACAGCGCGAGAGGAGAAGTCAGCGCCTGGCTTCAAAGCTTCAGAGGACAGGCCGGCTCTCCCGCTGGGGGCTAATGCAGCCGTGACTTTAAGCTGGAGCCAATGCTCGTTGACCATCCTAGAACTCCTAGATCCCTTAAGCAAGATGCTGACTCTACCCTGCCCGAGCTCTGCAAATGGAACTGCAGAGCCTGGAGACAGCACGTCTGTTCACAGCGTGGTTTACTCATCATTTTAAGCCCACGGTTGAGACCTACTGCTCTGAAAAAAGATTCCTTTCAAAATATTACTGCCCACTGACAATGCACCTGGTCGGCCCAGAGCTCCAGTGGAGAAGTACGAGGAGATGAATGCTGTTTTTAACATCTGCTGACACATCTAGTCTGCAGCCCATGGAGCAAAGAGGAATTTTGACTTTCAAGTCTTATTTCAGAAACACAATTTCTAAAGCTATTGCTGACATAATTAGTGATTCCTCTGATAGTCTTGGGTAAAGAAAATTGAAAACCTCCTAGAAAGGAGTCACCATTCTAGATGCCCTTAAGAACATTCATCATTCACAGGAGGAGGACAAACTATTGAGACGAACAAGAGTTTGGAAGAAGTGGATTCCAACCCTCATGGAGGACTCTGATGGGTTCAGGACTTCAGGGGAGGAAGGAACTGCAGACGTGGTGGGAACGGCAGGAGAACTACAGTCAGACGTGGAGCCTGAAGAGGGGGTTGAGCCGCTGCAGTCTCCGGACAAACTTGAACAGGTGGGGAGCTGCCTCTCGTGGATGAGCAAAGTGGGTTTTTTTTTTTTTTTTTTTTTTTTTGAGACAGAGTTTCACTTTATTGCCCAGGCTAGAGTGAGTGCCGTGGCGTCAGCCTAGCTCACAGCAACCTCAAACTCCTGGGCTCAAGCAATCCTGCTGCCTCAGCCTCCCAAGTAGCTGGGACTACAGGCATGTGCCACCATGCCCGGCTAATTTTTTTCTATATATATTTTAGTTGGCCAATTAATTTCTTTGTGTTTATAGTAGAGATGGGGTCTCGCTCTTGCTCAGGCTGGTCTCGAACTCCTGAGCTCAAACGATCCGCCCACCTCGGCCTCCCAAAGAGCTAGGATTACAGGCTTGAGCCACCGCGCCCGGCCCGCAAAGTGGGTTTTTGAGCTGGGACCTCCTCCTGGGGAAGGTGCCGTGGACAGTGTTGAAATGACAGAAACGATTTAGAATATTCCGCACATTTTGTTGACACAGCAAGCAGGAGAGTTTGAAAGGTTTGACTCCAATTTTGAGAGAAGGCCTGCTCTGGCAAAAGCCGCCACACAGCATCTCACGGTGCAGAGAACCCTCCATGGCGGGAGGCGGCCATCAGTGTGGCCGACTTCACTCCTGTCTTATTTTAAGAAATGGCTAGCATATTTTTTAGCAGTAAAACATTTTTAAATTAATGTACGTACAGGTTTTCAAGACAATGCTTTTGCACACTTAGCAGACTGAGCTGTGGTGCAAACATAAACTGTGTGGTCGCGGGACACCAGCAGCTGCCTGACCCCTCTGTTGCAGGGCTGGGCCCACAGCGCTCCCTGGGACGCCGCTTTGGGACGAGCGTGCCCCCCCAAGACAAGACATTCTCCTGAGGATCACATGGAAATTTTAAGATAGAAATACCATCTTCGTTCAATCATTTTGACTTATTTGGCTTATGAATCTTAGGCATCTCATTATTTACAGAACAGTCAAAGAGAGAATTAATATTTTTTAAATGCCGCCTGTTTTTATGTTGCTTTGGGGGAATTTTCACCCTAAGCACTTAAATGTCCCCTTGGAAGTGGGGGGCCGTACCAACCGGAGGTGGTAGAGGTCGGCGAGGCTCTTGCTGTCCACCACGACGCCCGCGATCAGCACGCCCAGCTGCAGGATGGGGACCGTGAGCTCGGGAAGCGACAGCTTCTGCAGGATGGTCACCAAGCAGTCCAGGTAGTACAGAGTGTACGTCTGCGCAGAGACAGACACACACTCAGGCCGCAGGCGGGGAAGGTGTCAGCCGCGAGCTGAAGGGTCCTCCTCCAAAGAACCAACTCCATCCCTCGCCGTGCTGAGTGCCGGGACTCTCTCCCCCGGACGCTCACGGTGCCGGAGCTCGGCAGTCCAGACAGTCGCCGCTGCCGCCATGAGGACAGACCCATGACGGAAAACCAGACAGCCGGCGCAGGGCCACACGTGGGGGACGTGGGATGCACGGCCAGGGACGGGGCTGCGGGACGCGGGCGTTGACACTTCACAGGTGGTGGCACAGCAGCCCACGCCCGAAGCCCCTTCCTCGCCACGCACGGCAGGCTCGGGGCCGTGGCAGACCCAAGTGTGCCAGCCGAAACGTGAAATGCTGTGCGAGAGCACCTGCGTGGCCTCTGGAAAGGGAAGCGTGTTTTAAAAGAACAGGATACGGAAAAGCAGCAATCACGAAGGAACAGGTGGATAGCTCTGACTGCGTCAGCACCACTAATCTCCACCCGGGGAAAGCCCCGTTAGCTGACAGCTCAGGTGCCAGCCGCCACGCCGGTCACACAGCGTCACGTGCTCCTCCAGGACAGCGCGTCCCTCACGCCAGCAAGCGAGGACGGAGCGCTCAGCAAAGCGCAGGCGACAGACTAATGGAGCGTCTCGCGCAAACAGCCAGGAAGCACAGGGCAGTGGGGGTGGGGACAGTGAGCCGCCGCGAGATGCCGCCAGGTGCCAGCCACGGCCAAAAGGATGAGCGGACCACACGAGGCTGGCCATGTGGGACAGCAGGGCCGCTCGGCCACCGAGGATAATGAGCTGGCGCCGCAGGCCTGAGCAATCTGGTGGCAGACAGACACACGCTCTACAACCCAGAAGTCCTGCCGCAGGCGTGTCATCGCACGGGACTCGGCCCTGCGATGCGTGTGCGGGAGCATTCGCGATGTCTCCTCCGGAACAGCCGTGAACTAGACGCAGCCCGCGCATCTCTCCATGGGGGACATATAAACTACGGCCTGTCTGTGCCATGGGACACTCCACGGCAACGGACAGAAACTGACTCCAGCACGCAGAGCAGCAGGGTGACGCCACGGACGCCACGCTGAGGGCAGAAGCCAGACCGTGAGGCAGCGGCACACAGAGCGGCCCGTTCTCACAAAGCACGAGACCAGGCAGAGCCTCGGGCTGAGCACAGGCCCCGGAGCTGCAGGGTCCTCCCCCCAGAACTGCCTGCGTGGCCTCATGTGGCATGAAGGGACTCACAGACGCAGCTAAGACGAGGGCCTGGAGGCAGGAGACGGCCCTGGACTCCCGGCCCAGGCGCAACACACGGCACCCGCGGGGCGGGGCGAGCCCGCAGAGGAGGCCCCGCAGTGTCAGAGAGCAGGAGGAGGCTGGAAGTTTCTTCCTGGAGCCTGGGGCAGGGGCAGCCCTGCGACACCCTGCTCTTGGCCTCTTGGCCTCCAGGGCCGTGGGAGGGTAAATTTCCGTTGTCTCAACCACCCCGTCCGCAGGAATCTGTCATGGCAGGTTGCCGACCACGGAGCAGCTGCCGTGCGCTGGGCTCACGAGGGCGGGAGGGAGCGCTTTCTGTGGGGACAGGGCCGCGGGGCGGGGACCAGGGCCAGCGGCGTGGCCCCGTCTGGGGTTCTGGGCTCCGCCCCGGCCTTGCCTCTCTCTGGTCATGGGCCTCGTGCGCGTTGGGGGCGCGTGGCCCCAGGCACGGGGGCCGCCAGGCCTCCGAGGGTCTCACTCCCCGACTCACCGGCCTCTGCAGGCTCGCCGTGTTGGCGGTCAGCTCGCTGCGGTCCTGCCTGAGCACCGCGAGCACCTCCTCAGGGCAGGCGTAGGACGCCCACTCCTCCACGGTGGCCGGCAGCGCCTCGGGGCCTCTGCTGGGGACGTGCTGCGGGGCGAGAGGTGGTTCCACTGCCCAACGTGGGCATGAGACACGCAGCGTGGCGGAGCGGGCACGGGGAAGGCGCTGCTGCCAGGGCTGCGACGCATCCGTGGCCCAGACACTGCTCCGGACACCGCGCCGAGCAGTCCCAGTGTGCTTCCCGCCACTCCCGGAGCCAGAGCCCGCCCAGGCCGGGCCCTGCAAGCGCCGGGCGGACGCCACCGGGGAGTTGGGCCGCGGCCCACCCAGAGCCCCCGCATGACAGCTTCAGAGACCTCGGTGGCCCAGGGCAGAAGGTTTCACAGGACGCGGAAACCGCTTTCCCCCTGCTCTGGTGCGTGGCCCTCACGCGGGGACAGACGGCACCGGCTGCCAGCAGCCTCTGAACCCCAGACCAAGGCGGCAGCTTTGCGCAAACCGCACAAGAAATGGGCTCGCGGTGGCCCAGCATTCCCGCCAGGGCGAGGCTGGGCGCGACACAGACAGTCCCCGCGCCGCTGTCTCCCCAGGAAGCCGCCAGAAGGGATGCGCCCTCCCAGACGCACCTGCTTGGCCTCCCTGCCGCGCTCCTTCTCCTCCTTCTCGCGCGGCTTCTCCTTGTCCCTCGGCTTCTCCTTGTCCCTCGGCTTCTCCTTGTCCTTAGGCTTCTCCCTCTCCGCAGTCTTCTCCTTCTCTTTACTTTTCTCCTTTTCCTTCTTAGACAGCAACACGGACGAGCTCGCCACTGCGAAATCTTTAGTGTCTTGGACTAATTTTCCTGCTGTAGTCAGGGAAACCTGGGCACGAACAGAACGCAGACCTGCTGCCGCCAACAAAGACCTTCGCGCCCGCCCTCGACCTGGGTGGAGGCTGCACGGGGTGAGGGCGTCCAGGACGCTCACGGGCAAGGTGGGGGAGGGGCCCTCAGAGCAGGGCGCGCGGGGACCTGCGGGTGACGCTCAGCCTGCACGTCACTGTCAGGGGTGTCTCGGGGCGACAGCACTCGGGGCTTCTGCCGGCGAAGCTGCCCGGTGGCCCAGGCAGGGACGGGGAGGGGGAGGGACAGCAGCCCCTCTGTCTGACACGCGTCCCGGGGGGCCGTCACCGCTTGTCCTTGAGGAGACCGTGCCGTGCCAGGCACCAAGCGTTTCTCATCAACGCGTCTGGACAATTTGGTGGTACAGCCGGCGGGAGGCTGGGCCGGGGACATTGTGGGCACGGCGCACCCAGCTTTCTGCTCTGCCCCCCGCGTGGGGGGGCCGCTCCACTGTCCCCCAACACCCCACCACGGCCTCGGGTGAAAGGCCTGTCGTGGCAACGCTACCCTGCTGGGAGGTGAGGTCCACAGACCCGGACAGGACCAGAGACCATGGGAGGCCGCCCGGGGCCCACGGGTGGAGCTGGCAGGAGGGGAGACAGGAAGGCCCCGGAAGCCCACTGGGCGGCGGTTCAGGGCCTGTCACGCTGCTCAGTCTGTGCGCTCGGCCCGGTGACCTGGGGGGCAGTGGGGGAGGGGTGCTGCGGCCCCGGGGAGATCAGGGGTAGGAGGGGCCAGTGAGCCCCTCTCGGGGTGCTCTGGCCGGGTGGGCGGAGCCGAGAGCACCTGTTGTTAACGCTGATGGGAGCAACTCAACGGGAGAAACGCGAACGTCACGGGAGACAAATTTGCCCGTGTCTCGAAGGGGTCTAGGAAAGATCTGGAAACTCTGGTTTCTTTAAAACTTGCGCCTGTGGTCCCCCAGCGCCGGGACCCCGGTCCCACCTTCCAGATGTGCCTGAACAGCACGTGGGCCACCAGGGTGTAGTCCATGTAGCTGGCGGAGGCGGGCGACACCATCAGCGCCAGCAGGGTGTAGGCGCGGGCCAGCGCCTCCAGCTGCCGCACGCTGCGCAGCCGCTCCAGCGACGCCATCCTCGAGTCCCTGGAGGCTGGGCTTTCGGGGGACCCCTGAACCCTCTCGTAGTCGTCTGTGGAACAGGTGCCGCGGCTGAGAGCCGGCCCCGCCGCCCAGCCCTGCCGCCCCCGCCCAGCAGCCCGCCCTGCGCCAGCCCTCGCAAAGTCCCTGGCGCCGTGCCGACCGCAGGGCCTGCGCAGAGCGTCGGCGGAGCATCGGGTCCCCTCGTCCCCAGACTTGGGGACAAGACTTGTCTCCTGGGCGGTGGGAGGCTACGACCACAGCCCGGGCCTGCAGGGCGCGGGTCTGTCCTCAGACCTGCCTGGGCTGCGAGTGACGGCCATACTGTGGCCCAGCCCCGACCTGCCCAGACCCGTGGACGTGGACACTGCGTGGACGGGCCCACGTGCTCCTCCGCGCATGCTCCCACCTGTGCCCGTCCCTGGCGGGGACTGCCTCGGCACCAGCACAGACAAGACCAGAGCCCGGCCGGCGGCCGGCTGACCCACGCCCTGCACTGCTGGGACATCCCCGTGGCCCTTCTTCCTCTCTGGTGAGAGCTGCTCTCTGGCAAGGGTGGAACCTGAGGGACAGGGTGTGGGCACCCCGGGCTGGCTGCAGGGAGCTCACCGCCCCCTGCGCTGCCTCCCAGACACCCTGTGTGTCCGCCCCCCACAGAGCCTCTGCCCTGGGTCCAGCCGGGCTGCGTGGCCCCGCCCACCCGCTGCTGCGCCGGCCCTAGAGTCATGGCGGTGACGAGGGAGCCAGGGGTGAGCTGTCCGCACCTGCGGCGGTTTGAGACCCTCGGAGGGGCCTGGGACCCTGCTCTGCCAGCCGGGGCAGACTCGCTCCGGAGGACGGCCCTGCCCTGCTCCTGGCCTGGGCGGGGCTCTCCGCCATGGACCGCGGCCTGCGCCAGCGATGCCGGTGCCCTCCCCTGTCAGGGCTCTGGGTCTCCCCAGGCCATGCACGGCTCTTCCTGAGGACGTGCCAGGAGCGAGTCCTGTGCGCACGAGCGGATGGGCCGCCACAGGGCGCTCGGGGCCGCGCTGGGGGGTAGGAGGGCACCCGGCGGGCATCTGCTCACCCTCTGGCTGCTGCTCCGGCTGCTGCTCCGGCTCCGGCTGCGGCTGCGACTCAGGGGAGGCCTCCTGGGGGGGCTTCATGGCCAGCAGGATCTCGATGGCCCACTGCAGGTGGAAGATCACGTCCTCCAGGGGAAACTGCCGGTGGAATAGCCACTCGCTGAACTCCAGGATGCAGTCCACCTTCTGCCACGCGCTCTTCGCCTTCTGCGAGTGGGACAGAGACCGCGCACCCTCAAGGACTGCACTGCAGACGTTACAACACGAAGTGGGCTTATCGGTTACTTTTTACCCTGTATTTACTGAAGCCTCCTCCAGTGAGACCACTCGCACCACCGAGGCCGAGATCCCCCAGGCATGGACGAGGGTGGGTGTCGGCGCGTGCAAACTGTCTGAGCCTCATGCAGACGCCCCGCCCCCACCAAGGCCCCGCCCCAACACCCCCACACCACTCCAAACATGCTGAGGGGCACATCTGTCCTGGAAGAGGAGCAAATGCCCCCGACACCCCAAATCCCAGATGCTGCAGCCCCTTGCACCCCTCCGCTGCGCCCTGCCCGCGTGGACCCCCTGGATCCCAGGAAGCCACGGCCTGGGGGCTCCGCCCACTTGCACCCTGCCCCCAGATCAGCGTCCAGGCTGGAAAGAGAGGAGCGAAAGCGACACCGCCCCCCCTACGGTGCGTCCTGCGCTGCCGCACAGGCGGCCGCCCAGGTGCCGCAGCCATGACTGTCTGCGATTGAAGCCGGCTTATCCGCGGCGACCCCGCGCCCAGTGCACCTGCAGGGCCTGGATGGCGTTGTGGTAGCAGCTCAGCTCCCCGTAGACGTTCTTCGAGTTCTGGGCCAGGCGGTGCCACATGTGCGCCAGGTACTCCTCGCTCTCATCCTTGAACTTCTGCATCTCCATGGTGAAGTTCCGGCCCAGCTTGGCCTTCACGATGACCATGTGCTTGAAGATCAGGCTGAGGGGCGGGAAAGGGGGGTCGATAATGCCTGAACTGAACGACAAAATTTCAAACACGCGAGACGCCCCCAAACCTGACTCGTGCGTTTCCTACGCAGACACAAACCAGGGTGCGCCCTGCACTGGCCGCACGCCCCGCCCTCCATGCACTGGCCTCTCACTGGGAAACAGAGTCACTCGGGGGGAACAGGACCGTGGGGGCCTGGGTGGGGGTGGGGGGCGGCGGCGCGGGGCGGGGCCACTCACAGGCGGTGGGCCGTCCGCGGCAGCATCTGCACGGCCTCGTCCAGCACCCGCAGGCCCCCTTCCCAGTCTTCCTGGTCGGCGTGGGTGTGGAAGAGCAGCCCGTACATCGCCACGCGGAGGGAGAGGTCGTCCTCGGCCCCTGCAGTGGGGGTGGGGGCAGGGCGGGAGGGAGGAGAGGGTGGGAGGAGGGGGTGAGAGAGGAGGGAAAGGAGGAGGGGG
>VSMD01027133.1:0-13981 GCA_008750895.1 Mirza zaza | reverse complement strand
TGTCTTCAGTCCTGGAGATAGAAGTGTCAGCCCTGGGCCGGGCGCGGTGGCTCACGCCTGTAATCCTAGCTCTCTGGGAGGCCGAGGTGGGTGGATCATTTGAGCTCAGGAGTTGGAGACCAGCCTGAGCAAGAGCGAGACCCCATCTCTACTATAAAAGGAAAGAAATTAATTGGCCAACTAATATATATAGAAAAAAATTAGCCGGGCATGGTGGCGCATGCCTGTAGTCCCAGTTGCTTGGGAGGCTGAGGCAGGAGGATCGTTTGAGCCCAGGAGTTTGAGGTTGCTGTGAGCTAGGCTGACGCCATGGCACTCACTCTAGCCTGGGCAACAAAGCGAGACTCCGTCTCAAAAAAAAAAAAAAAAGTGTCAGCCCTGAGACATCAAGGTCTCAGGTGCTCTACAAAACAATGCTTTGCCATTTATTTGTGTTGTAACCCATTTCACTTCTGACGCCAAATACAAAGGCACAGATGCCTTTCTGGACTCCCAGTGATGGAGGAAATTGACTTACAAGAATAAAGGAAGTGATAGTAAAGCTCTCAACTTTGTGTTACTAGAATATAGGAAGTAGCCTTAACCAAAATGGCTGACGGACCAAGACTCACGTGATTTTGAACATACTATACAGCCAATAAACCTTCCTGATTGTAGTTTTCTATAGCTATTATAATAACTACTTTGCTCCCTAAAGCTTTTTAGTACACACTATGTAACTCCAAGTAGTATGCTAAGAGCTTTATCTGGATTATATATTATTTAAACCCCACAAAAACTCTTTTTAGCAGTTACTATTATTTTTAAAGTAATAAATGCACATAGCTGAACAGATATTATAGTAACCCAGAAGCCCTATATTGAAAAAACAGCTACCTCCACCTCCCAATCCCTGTCTCCCTCTTCTAAGAGGCAACCATTCTCATCTCTCTTGGTTGACTTTTGGTTTTGCTTTGGTCTGCAACTCTAAATTCCGGAATTATAGCTTATATTGCTATTTGCTGATATTGAAATTTTAAGCATTTTCTACTCACTTCCTATATATGGGATATGATGAGTTAGCTCCCTTTTAACACTTCTCCTTGCTTACGTAATACAGTTCTCCTGTTAGTCTTAGAGTTAATAATGATTTCCCTTTTTATTAGCTTATTTTTATGTGCCTTTCACTACTAACCCAACCCCAGACTTTCCAAAAGGACTCTAAGATTCTTCTCAATATGGTCAATACACCAGCTAATCTGATGGTTCCATCTATTTCCTGGAGACATTTCTCCAGAGCCCTCTATCTACCTGTCTCTAACCCACAGCACAGCTATCTTCCTGGGATTGCCTTCCACCTCCATCCCAGGAATTTTCTTTGCCAATCTCTTGTGTTGAGCCCTCTGCTTCCTGGATCCCGAGTCTTGCTCACACTCTTGCTTGGTAGAGCACATATTTCATTGGCTTCCTGAGAAAGGGTTTATGAGAGGTAAATGTTTTGAGATCTTTCCCTGGCATTCTGAAATTTCCTGATAATGTGCCTCAGTATGTATTATACAGTCATTGTACTGGTTATATTAGTTGGCCCTTTAATCTGGAAACTCATTTCCTTCAGTTGGGGGTAAATCTTTTTTGATTATGTCTTTGATTATTTCTTCTCTGTTTTTTCTGTTCTCTCTCTGGGCATTCCTAATGGATATTCGTTCTCTAATTCACATTTGTTTTCTTTTTCCCATCGTTTTGCCTCTATGGTCTACATTATGAGAGATTAATTTAAATGTATTCTTTATCTATTGAGTTAAAAAAAATTCTGCCCTAATAGTTTGAATTTTCAAGAGTTTGTTCTTGTTCTTAGAAGGTTCCTTTTTATTTCTAGCATCCACGTTTCATGGATATAATGCATCTATGCATCTGTCTGAGAATATTAATTACAGGGTTTATTTCAAGGCTTCTTCTGCTCCCTGCATTATTTCGATTTCTTCCGAGTTCCTTTATTCAATGTTTGTTTTATACTCTTTTTTGTTAAAGATTTTTCTCCAATGTTTGATTATCCTTAACTATTCATTTGTATTTAGGAGTGTGAAAACTGAAAATCTCTGTGTGCGGGTGGTGGTGGTGGGGCAGGAATTATTGACCGGTGAATCTCACATCCTTATGTGGCCCTGGTCATTTCATTGGCAGACCCTACAAATATCTGTATCTGTGGATCTTTTACACCAAATTCCCCAGGAAGCAATCTTCCAATTTCCTGCCTAGGGGGTATAAATCTGACTGCCAGAATTAGGATGTGGATGGGAAAGGTAAAGGAGGAGCACAGCAAGACACTGTCTCAAAAAAAAAAGGAAAAGGAAAGGAAGATATTAATCATATTAATAGAGGTTACCTTTTGAAAACTGCAGTGATGTTAAAGAAAGACTATCCCTATCCCCACATCCCCTCCTCTTGGTAGAAGTGAGGCAATGGTATGCTGGTAAATGTTTAACAACCTACTGGAGGTATCGTTGTTACGTAAACATTCCCACCATGGGCAATTTCAAGCTACTCATGTGATGTCAATTGGCTAACACATTTTCTGAAAATTTAACAATTGGCTTTTGTGAGCTGGAGAGAGGCCTCAGAGGCCTCGGAGAACAGCAGTGGTTAATGACACCTGCTTAGTTACCAGTCCTGCTTTGTGGACCAGGCCATTGCCACTGGAAAGGGGTCAAGAACTCTAGAATCAAGACGGTGATGGGGTTGCAAGGTGAAGAGGGAGCAAAAATCTTGTCTTTGAATTTCTGATTCCCGAGAGGGATGGAAGCCAGGGCCTTGCAGAAGATTGGGAGCTACAGGTTTTCCAGCCCCACCCTCCCACCTCCAAGGAAAACACACACAACGTGGAGTCATGACACATGCATCAGAGGAATGCAGAACGAGGCCACCAGCTGGAAGATGCAAGGGGCAGTCAGTACCTAGGGGGTGCTTCTTAGCACTGAGCTCAGCAGTGGGCCCAACTGCAGATTTAATGAGATGAGGTGGCAAGTGATGGCCATAGCAGCAGTGAACTGTTTTGCCTCTTTCTTCTTTTTCCCCAACACCAGAAGGGTAAGAACCGCAAAGGGGGCAGGACAAGGAGCACAGAGAAGGAGTGAAGGGGAGGAGAACTTTGAGTTTGACAGGAGACTAAAGTTGCAAAACAAAAGAAACTATACCTTATGAACCAGAATGGGCCTGTTTTCTATATCTATAAGTTATTGCAATATCATGAATCAGACTGAGATGGCATTAAGGAGGTTGCTGCCCCATGAGAAAAGAAAGCATGAAAGGGCATAGTTGGTGATTTTGGAAAAACGAAAACCATTGTGTGGCACATGATGATAATCTTGGAGTAGTGAATGGATAGCTACTTAAAATTTCCTCTTTATGCTTTTTTGTGTTTGCTTATTTTTGTGCAACTAACATGTATAACAGTCTTTTTTTAAACTTAAGGATCCATGTTACTGATGAAGGAAAAAATGATGTCAGGAACAGACACGAAGGCATAAAGTTAACAGAAATGCATTTTCTAGTGCACGTAGAGCTCCCGATAATGCAAGGTGCTGGGAAGAAGGCCGGCTTCAAGAAGTCCCAGGAGGACATTCATAAAAGTCCAGGCAAGTACCTGGGTCACAAGGAAGTACTCCTTAATAGCTCGAATCCAAGGATGGAAGTTACTTCCTCCTACTCATTCCTTGAGAGCTTTAGAGAGAGTATTTCTGATAAATACAGCATTAGGTCTTTAATGGACAATTTAAAGTATCATGGCTTGAAATAAGATAACAAAGGCCTCATGTCCTACTGACATTATATCACTGGAGAGGCAACATTCGGTCTGAAAAGAGTAATTTTTTTCTGTGATTTATACATTACCCAGAAACCCTTAGCCTCCTGGAATTCTTAATACACATTCTGTTTTCTTAGCAACAATGTTCAGTCATTGCTGCTAATAGCTTGCTTGGCCTCAGTTACCGAAACTAACTGGTTTTGCCCCCAGCAAAGGTAATGGCATCGCCTCTGGCTATGAATCTGAAAAGCAAAATAAAGCTGTGCTTTGCACAGGTCTTTTGCCAGTTCCTTAAAATTACTCAAAACGATCCATCCAATATTTTTTTTTTTTTACGATCCATCCAATATTAATGTCTCCTTTGGCAGCTACTTCGAGTGATTAAAAATGTCCTATCTACTCTAAAAGCAGCTCCCAAAAACATACTCAAATTCTTCTGTTACATATAAAAGTTGTTGTAGTGAAGGCAACCCTAAAAGAGAACCTATAAACACCTTGCATCTGCATGGGGCCACTCTGAATTTTGAGTGCCATCTGGTGATACTTGACTGGCTGACATGGTGCTGGGAATACCTGTGACAAGGTAGAAGTTAGCCACCTGTAAGTAATCAATCAGGCCGGATAGGTATCACCTCTGTGTGTGTGCATGATGTGTGTGTGTTACAAGGTCAGGATAAATCCCTCTTTCTGTCTTTCCTTTTGTTTTTGTTTGGTTTTTTTTTTGAGACAGAGTCTCAACTGTTACCCAGGCTAGAGTGCCCTGGCGTCAGCCTAGCTCACAGCAACCTCAAACTCCTGGGCTCAAGCAATCCTCCTGCCTCAGCCTCCCGAGTAACTGGGACTATAGGCATGTGCCACCATGCCAGGCTAATTTTTTCTTTTTGCTACTTAGCACCCTGAGACCTGTAGAAGTGACCCTGAGGAGAATAGTTTATCTTCTGAGTCAGGCTTGCTCAAATTTGCCTGTGGAGTTTCCCAAAGGACCAGGTAATTGCCCCGATACCTCCCTTCACTTTAGTAAAAGTGACATGTGTTGTACATTTCCACTGTTATTCAGATCTTTAGGTCTTTGAGCCTGATTTCATTTTGATGCAGCTGAATCCCATTTACCCTGCACTAGGATGTTTATGTAATTGATGTGTATGAGTCCAAGTTCAAAATTATTTATAACGTGGTAGATTGTAGAAATTTGATTTGGAAAATCTTTTTTTGTTGTTGTTGTTTGTTTTTGAGACAGGGTCTTACTCTGTTGCCTGAGCTAGAATGCAGTGGCATCATCATAACTCACTGCAACCTCAAACTCCTGGGCTCAAGTGATCCCCCTGCCTCAGCCTCCTGAGTAGCTGGGATTACAGGTGCATGTCAGTCACCATGCATGGCTAATATTTAAAATTTTTGTAGAGCTGGGGTCTTGCTATGTTGCCCAAGATGGTCTCAACCTCCTGGCCTCAAGCAATCCTCCCGCCTTGGCCTCCCAAAATGCTAGGATTACAGGTGTGAGCCACTGTGCCTGGCTTGATTTGGAAAATCTTTAGAGGACATCTAGAAAATATCATTTTCAGTGGCTTGATTCTTCTCTAGGTGGGAGATATAGAGACCAAATGTGTTGGGAATCTAAGCAGATCTTCCGTATATTTCCTGAGAACCCGAGAGCGGAAAAGGCTGGGTCAGGCCTCTTCAGTCAGGGCTCCACCTCTCACAGGGCTTCCAAGGGATGAATCAGCCTCTTAGATATCAGCTCCCTGTATTTTAATAATTCATTGCATATTTCTTTCCTTCTTTTTTTTTTGAAACAGAGTCTCACTCTGTTGCCCGGGCTAGAGTGCAGTGGTGTCAGCCTAGCTCACAGCAACTCAGACTCCAGGTTCAAGCAATCCTGCCTCAACCTCCTAAGTAGCTGGGACCACCTGCACATGAAACCACACCACTGAACTTTTTCTGTTTTTAGTAGAGATAGGGCCTGGCTCTTGCTCAGCCTGGTGTCCAACTCCTGAGCTCAAGCCATCCTCCCACCTCAGCCTCCCAGAGTGCTGGGATTACAGGCTTGAGCCACCGCACCTGGCCTTATTGTGGGTTTCTGAATAGTGAATCTTTCTGTGCCTTTTTGGGAACATGACTTATATTGTCAGCCTATGCTGTTTCTCATGGTAATATATTCTCTAAGTTTCCTCCCCACTGTGTAAAATAAGACTTCCCTTGATTTGGCCTAAACTCACCTCATAAACTTAAAAAGGATTCTTTCTTTTTTCTCATTTGGAATTCTTTGTTCACTCCATGAGGCTCTTTGTGATTTGCTAGGTTTCTAATGCATCCCCTGCCCAGACTTTCTGATTGAAGAGCAGCTAATCTTTTTAATCATGCCTCCTTTATGCCATATGGCAGCCCCTCCCCCTCCTGTGTCCCTAATCTCTTTCTATACCTTTCTCTAGCTTTTCCTTCAACCCCTCCCCCTCTGTTAGGCAAGTCTCTCTGAGAGGGCAGCCGTCTCAAACTGTCCCCAGGGTATGACTAATGGCGTGACTGCCCTGACCCTGCACTCTGGGAATTCCCACCCAGCAGCAGAGTCCAGAGACCAGGTGGTTGGTTGATGGAGGGGGTGGAGGGGGTAGGTGAGGACAAAGAAGCTGGAGGCTTTACCCACAGGAGTTAAAGAAGATCAACACACTCATGAATACATTACGACTAGTAACTAAATTGAGGCTGGCCGCTTAGATATGGCATTCTTCTCTTCCTTTAAATCTTTTAAATCCTTCCTTTAAATCCTTTCTTTAAATCCTCCCCATCCTTTATGAGACTCCTTCATGAGGGTTTTTCACCTTCTTTGGCCTCCAAGGCTCCTCTCTTTGTTTATTTACAACACTCAATTTGGATAGACATACTTCCTTTTGGGGAGGGGCATGGGGGCCCGCAGTTCACTTGGGGTGGTATACCAGTGAAGAAATTTCCTGGCACAGATGGCTAGTTGTTTCAGCTAACGAGAGGAGACTGGTTCCTGAACCCCTGATGGATACGGAAGATAAACAATCCCTTGACTACCTTTGAGCCCCAGCAGCGCCACAGGCCCGGGTTTCTGTTCCTTGTGCCATGACTATTCTTACCTCCTCCAGAGCTACTCGGAAAAATGTGAGTCAGAGGACCTAGCAAAGTGTTCTAAATCAGACATGGTTCTTTCTGGCAATAATAGACTAACTGGTCTGAGCTACAGATTGCATTAAGGATCCCCTAAAGGACTGTTTTCCAAAGTGACTCATGGTTTGATTTACTAAATGATTGGGTTAGGCTTAGAGGTGAGGATAAGGATAAGTGAAAGTGAAGAAAGTAAGGAGAAAAATGAGGTGCTTCATACATACGCATGGGACACACCTGTCAAGGACATCTGTTTCTTTCTGCTCCCCTGTCCTCATACCAAGGAGCCATACACACACACACACACACACATACACACACACACACACAGAGAGAGAGAGAGAGAGAGAGAGAGAGAGAGAGAGAGAAACAAAAGTGATTGTGCAGGATGCCTTGCAGAAGCATCTAGTTCATAGTGTTTCTTGACTCATTTTTCCCCTGAACCTGAAATCTAGGCTTACATTTTAATGGAATTGGAATTTCTTCGAGTAAAGGCATCCTTCCTTCCTGGAACTTGCACTGGGTACACTAAGTAGAACTCCCACACGTACACACTTAGTAAGGCCTCATGACATTTCTCCAGCAGCTGCCTCTCCTGAATTACGGGATTGCACAATGAGTTTACAAAAGCAAAGAACATGAGTAAAGAATGAATTCTGAAAAAAAACCTTACCCAGATGTCATTTGAACTTTCCCCTAGTTTTGCAAAGAGATGCTTGTCTTGGCAAAATAGTAGGATGAGGTAAGGTGGGCACCTTCCTATCCCACAGGCTCTTCTATGTGAAAGACACTTGTGGTTTCTGGTATGCCCAGAATTCCTGAAGTCTTTGCTTTCAGTTCTAAGTTCTGCTTGCCAACAGAGTAAATTACATGAATTGAAACTTTAAGGTTTCGTATTTTCTAGTGAAATGTCCCCAGGGTCTTTGGTAAGTGCACATTAATGTTGGATTCATATTTAAGAATTATTACATACATTTAACATTCAGATATGCAATTATCTGAGGCAAAAAATTCACTCTCCTAGCATTTGGTGGGTGAAAGACATCATGTTATTAGAGCCACAGATAAAAATACTCTCATATACTTATCTGGGTTTGGAAAATCCTAGCTTTTCAAGCTAAAAATACTTGCTTCATTCACTGTACCATTCAGCTAAAAAGCTGTCTGTGAACGAGAGGCTTGGGTAAGTTCCACTGAGTGTCCTCTGAGTCACAGGCTGAGTAGAAAATTGAGGTGGGCTTTCCCTGCACATACTAGAAATCATCCACTTTATTCTGGCCTGTTGTTGAGAAAGAGCACTAAAGAAAAGAGAGACTACCAGAAAAGAAAAAAATGAGGCCGGACGTGGTGGCTCATGCCTGTAATCCTAGCACTCTGGGAGGCTGATGGGGGAGGAGTACTTGAACCCAGGAGTTTGAGGTTAAAGTGAGCTATGATGACTGCACTCTAGCCTGGGTGACAGAGTAAGACTCTGTCTCAAAAAAAAAAAATAAAAGTGAGAACAACTATGTTTGCAGACCTATATTCAGCAGATAATGAGCCTTATACCCAGAAGACATACAATGAATGTGTGTGGACTTGAAGAATGATGTCCACATAATGGAACTTGGTTCTATTTACCAGCCATTGGAATCTTTAGGTGGCTACCAGGATGAAATACAACATTCCACTCACCACTAAGTCTAGTCCCTCAGAGAAGCTGAAGAAATCTCCAGAACATCCAAGATATCATATCTAAATCCCACTCTCACCGTGCCCCCTGCCATCTCTGCAGCAAAAGCTCTGGAGAAGTAGAGACTGGGAGACTGGTTGGTTTTCCCCTCTCAGAAATGAGAGACTTGGGTTCCATATTTATGAAAAGTTCTTCAAACACCTAATTTTAAAAGTGAGGGGCTAGTCAAATGATATGCATATGGGTTTGTCAACCAGCTACTCCAAGCAGTGAGGCCTAGGGTAGAGGAAGTTGGAGTTTGTTACTACTAGAAAACCAAGAGCACTGACCACACCCAGAGTGCAACATTCTGATAGAATAGTTGAATAGATGAATCTGGATTTTGTAAGGTTGTCTTCTTAACAGAGGATGAACTTAGATTGTTCAGGCTTCCAAGGAAGTATACTCAGCAAGCAGTTCCATGAATGTAGTGGCAATTCTAAGAGAAATCTTAGAGTCTAAAATAATATAGTACAGTAGATAGGGTACTTTCATGGTGATGGTAATGCAATTGTAACTGGTCAACACTCCAAAGGGTACCAATGGTGTCTTCAGCCCAGGAAATGTCTATTTCCTGTCTTTTTGGTTGTTTGTCATGTGATTTAGAACCCTCTTGCAGCCCAAGGTCATTCTTTTGGAGGTAAAGGACCCTGAGCAAAGTATCTGTAGGTCTCACTCAATAACCTCCACTATTTGCATTTCATATTAAGGAGTAGAAAAGCAAGAGTTCTTTTCTACATGTTTCTAAAGTTTCGTTTGGAGAACTGAGGCAGGAGACTTCAGGGAACTGCATAAGCAGAGAACTAGCACTGGGCAAATTAGGATTGCCATTGTATGTAGGGGACAGAAGAGCATCAGTTGTCTCACTTGTCATGGGCATGATAGAAGTGTGGATGTGAGTGTGGCCATGCGACTCTAACCCTAAGAGGAGGTGATGTCATGTCAAGTATTTTACCTGTACCCTGTACAAGCTGGAGGCTAACACTTCTGTCTGATCTCTGAAGCAGCATAAAGTTCCTATATTCTCAGGGAGGGCCTGAAGCACTTGCCCCTACTTCCTCTGCATGAGCAATCATGCATCATGATACTCATTATAGCTTTGATCTCAAGTCCTATAATCTTTAATAGATCTGGTGCAAGTAGGAATGACTTGGACCAAAAGCAGCCCTAATTTAAGACTCCAATATCAAACACTGGCTAAGGTTTTCACAGAGCAGCTAAAGGGGAAAGACTGATCAATTACAAATCTGGAATGGCTAGCCAAAAGTCAGACTTCTCGATCTCAACCGGACAGGGGGTGCGTAGGCCAAAATGTGAAGTCAAACAATAGTGTCACAAACAGCTGACTTTTTTGCATTTGCTCTGTTAGGAAAGTCTATCTTGGAGGATTCAGTAAAGCAAATGGCAGGTTGGAGAAGCCATTTGACAGTTCTTCCAGGGAAGCCTGTAAACTAATAGTTTCAGTTCTGTTGGAAACAAGAGCATAAGAGCACGGATGCTCCGGAGAAGGCAATCTGAGCAGTGCCAGGGTGCTTGAAAGAGCCAGCCACAGATACAGGCTGTGGGTGCTGGTTCCTCAGATGGTTGTATCCAGAAAATGAAGGCTGAGGCAGCCCTGGGTACTTTCCACCACTTTGTTACTTGTGACGTTGAATCAGCCATTTTGCCCCCTTAGGTCTCAGTCTTTTCATTTGTAAATTAAGGTTAAGGATAGCAACTCCTGCTTTGAGTCAGACAAGGCCAGGTTATAAAACTTCATTCAAATATTTCCTGTTTGACCTTAGGCAATTAATTACTCTCACTGAACCTCTCTGAATATTCAGTTCTTTAATCCATAAAATGTGGGAAGTAATCCTTATTTTGTGGAGCTTAGGAAATAAAATAATGTATGTAAACATAGTAGGCACTCAATAAATATTCATTGAATCAATAAATAAATGATAGTGTCTGGCATATAACAGGTGATTTTTTAGGTGTAGGTTCATCTTCTTTCCTCCTTAATCAGATATGATATGAAATCATATAGTGAGACAAATTATTCTTACTGAGCCACAGGATCCAAATATCAGTCTAATATTCGAGAGAGTATACATTTTCTATGTCTGTTTCCTTTTGTTTCCCCCATGGGCAATATTTTGGCCAGAAACATATATCTTAATTACATTGGTAGGAAATATATCATGGCTAAAGGCAAAAATACCAACTAATGTCAAGATTACCCAGCTAATATCAAAAAGAAGAATAATTCCTCTCAATGGAAAAAAGTGCACATGACCATAAACACACACAAAACCACAGAGAGTTCTGCATTTAATCTCAAGAACCCTCAAAAGCCCCAAGGTAAGAACCTCTGGTACACAAGACTGGAGAGGTAGGACAGCTGGTCAGGTGGTTAGCATAATAACACTGTAAATTTTTTTCCAAAAATTTAGGCAGATGTAGATTAAAAAAATTAAATTTGTGCCCCTCCACTTTCATTCTAAAAGAAGTTTGCTTCACTTTCTTAGTTCCTATCTTTTCTTCTTATCTCTTTCCCTTCTCTTAAAGATGGTCCCAAGTCTTCCTTAAAAAAATGAAAATCATAGCTGCTTTGTAACATTTCCATCAGTCTTTACTTTCCTATGGTGAAGTTAGAAGGTCTATGGGTGGTGGTCAGTAAGCATTTTAATTTAATTGTATTCTGTACTGTACATGTTAACAGTTAAGTTTCTTTATGGTAATCATGGATTGGCCTCAAGTTGCCACATCTATCCATATGTAGTTATATATGCAGATCTCTGCCTATAACTATGAGTATCATCCACCCTCCACGTATAAAGGTTATCCTTTATAGTTTCAGCATGGAGCTTTTTGTCCCCTAGTCCTCCCAATGCTCTTTGTTAAAAAGAGTAGTCCCAGTCCTAACAGTGGCACACCTTGTATTCCGTCTATTGCAGTTTTCCCCAGCAACTGCAGTATGTTTTGAAGTCATGACTCAACACATTTACAGCATTTTTCTGTTCACCCAGCTTGTGGTTGTCCCACTTTAATCTATCATATTGCAGCTGCTTTGAATATGGGACATTTATCCTTTTTCCACCCTCGAGAAGCTGTGTTTCAGTGATTATTGTTTCTTTGCAACCAGACTGGCTGTGTTCCGGGAACTGTCCTATCATTTAATATTTAGTACAGTTTCTGTATTGTGCTGGTAAAGCAAAGGTCTTCATAATAGCCTAAATCTACAGTGCGATTCTGGGCCCACATGGCTGCAATTTGGTCCAGGAGTTAATACCAGAAGATTTCAGCTGAGGAACTTTGTTTCAGTGGAAAGCATGAAGGCTGCCCCTAGCAGCTTTTGCTTTTGAATATGGGAATGATAGCAGACTCTTTCTTTACTATATTAGTGGTCAAATGCATCAGATAGAATGTTCTGACCAGTTGAAAAATTTCAGTTGTGAGTCACTTCCTCTTTCACTGTGTCTTACCAAAAGCCTCCCTCCTCAGCTCAAAATTTGTATAATGTCCTCTAAGAGTATGGGTGGCTGCATAAAACCCTGTTATATGACAGAGAATGATGGGTGGCAAGGAGACTGCCCTGATGCAGACACAAAGAAACACACAGGCAGCTTGAAACTTTCACTCAAAGAACTTTTGAAAGCTGTAGTACCACCCTCCAAGACTTTTGCCAGACTAGACTCTGCCAATCCCAGTCAAGGCTAAACATGTGCCTAAACGTAGGAGGTAGGGCAAGGGACAAGTGGCAATGAACAACACCTCATGTTTTATTTCCTGTTCTCTCTCCTTCCTTCTCCTGGCAGCAACATGTCAGAATGCCTGCTGTGGAAGAAAAGGATTGATCAAAGGATTCTCTCAGATCTGGGGTCATAAAGGCCCACTCATAATTAAGCACTAATACTTTCTCTAAGTGGTAATATGGTGCTTAAGGATGTGACCTCCAATGCCAGAGCCCTAGGCGCAAATTCTAGCTCTGTATCTTAGTAGCCTAGAAACTTCGGGGAAATTGCTTTACCTAAGAGCCTTTGGTTTTCTTATCTGTAACGTGCCATTAATAACACTACCTACTTCATTGTGTTGTTGTGAGGATTATATTAAACACATTATATATGTATATGTGTGTGTACATATGTGTGCATCTTAAAACGGTGCTTTAATAATAAGAATTTATTAATATTATTATTATTACTAGAGTTAAGGGCTATTCCACTCTACCCTGTCTTATTACTATTGTAAGTTCTCTTACATTGCCCTTGGACTTTGATACCATTTATATTGTTCCAACAGTGTCTTCAGCTTCATAGGATTAGACTACACCTATTTAGGTCTGTGAGAATATTCACGAGGCTTTTACCTTAAATCCCTTTTGTGGTGGCTCTAGGGGTCTCCGTGGGGCCCTAACACCATAGCAGAAAATAAACTCCTCAATCTGCAAGGGAATACATAGAATATAAAGAGCAAGGGAAATGAAACCAAGTAGCAAGTGGAAGGCTGCCTGGCACATCAAAGGCCCCTCCATGCCAATAGGAAGTAGCAGCCCAGAGCCGCCCTGTTGGTTTGTGGTCTGCTCACTTTGTTCTGTTCCCCACTTCTGCCCTCCCTCCTGTTTCCCCATCCTTTGTAAAAAAAAAAAAAAAGCACTTTGGGGCTGCTGACGCAGAAGTCTGGCTTGTGGTAGCTCTTACTATGTGGTGACTCACGCTGAGGAGAAGGAATAATTTGCCTCACGGGGGAGGGAAAAGGAGTTATGTCTGCATGTGGGTGTGTGGGGCGCAGGCCAAGAGGCAGGCAGACTCAGCTATAGCAGCAGGCCAGTCAGCCCTCCTGAGGAAACCCTCACAGGCCAACCAGGGCGGATGACATCCCCTTGGGGTAGGAAAGGAGCTGGGAGAAGGCATAAATCCTAATGATCAAGTTTTGAGTTTAGGCCGGCGCATGCCTGTAATCCTAGCACTCTGGGAGGCTAAGGTGGGAGGATCACTCAAGGTCGGGAGTTCGAAACCAGCTCTGAGCAACAGCGAGACCCCGTCTCTACTCAAAATAGAAAGAAATTGATTGGCCAACTAAAAGAACATATATAGAAAAAATTAGCCAGGCATGGTGGCGCATGCCTGTAGTCCCAGCTACTTGGGAGGCTGAGGCAGGAGGATTGCTTGAGCCCAGGAGTTGGAGGTTGCTGTGAGCTAGTCTGACACCATGGCACTCTAGCCTGGGCAACAGAGTGAGACTCTGTCTCTAAATAAAGAAAGTTTTTTTTTTTTTTTGAGACAGAGTCTCACTTTATTGCCCAGGCTAGAGTGAGTGCCATGGCGTCAGCCTAGCTCACAGCAACCTCAAACTCCTGGGCTCAAGCAATCCTGCTGCCTCAG
>VSMD01027132.1:0-31272 GCA_008750895.1 Mirza zaza | reverse complement strand
CACACACATATATATATACACACACACACACATATATATATATACACACACACACACACATATATGTAATATTAAGAAACACTGTGCTACATGATCACAGAACAAAGCCATAGTCATTTATCTGCAATTAGTCATGAATTGCAAATATACCGAACTATGTCAAAAGTTCTTTCTTGTAATAGGTTACATTTTATTAACTGCTTACTTTACTAAAGCTTCATCCTGCTTTGATCCTCTGGCCTAATGTTGCATTTTTTTATTCACTAAGGTACATGTACTCTTACTCAAAAATGAGAAAATTGAGTTTTCTATTTAATTGTGCCTAGTTGTTGTTCAACAAAGTTTCTTGAATGAGTGAATAAAATTGTGGAATCGAAGATGTCTTTGAGGTTTAGGATGCATGTAGTTACAATAGCTTGAGACTGTTATTTGGGGATGATTAAATTTATAATACTAGCTTTATCACTCCCATAAGTGGTAGAACTAATGGGCTACTTACTTACTTGGCCAACTATGTATATATGTGTCTGTTTGGGGGTGAAGCATGTAGGAGAGTGTCAGTACAATGGAACTCTGTAGGGCCTAAAGAACATATTTAATATCTAGAAAATTGCTTCTATGTGCCTTCTCTTATGCTTGTAATTAGAATATTTGTAAGAATAAATTTTAAAAGAAGAATTATCATAATTTGACAATAAATTGGTAAATATGTTTTTTAAATGAACTTGAATGAATAACACTAAAATTATGTACAGAGCAGAGCAGAGATAAAGAAAAAATAGCACTCAAGTTGTTTTCAGAAGACAAGCTGTTAATGAGTTAATGAGATTCAAAGTAATGATAAAGAAAATTATGACTTAGATGGAAAAGGAAAATTGATGACAAGAAAAACTATGGAAAAAATAGTAATCAGCATTAAATGTAGCACATTATGAATTCAACATTTCAATATGAAATTTGACTCAGTTGATTTGTGTGATAGTACTTCAGATTTTTGAAATGAGGAAAAGAGGTAAGGAAAACATAAGAATGAAAGAGGGATTTTAACATTTACTTGACATTTACTAAGAGAAACCACCAGCCAGAATCTAGTCTTTAAGTCTGGGGTCTCCACCCACTGGGCCTGAGCCATGGGGCGGTGGGAGAGTTGCAGGGCAGAGAGAGGAGAGATGCTGCACAGAAGGAGGTGAGCTGAGCGTGAGCACAGCTTCATCTGTATTTACAGCTGCTCCCCATCTCCCATGTGATCACTGCCTGAGCTCCCCAGCCTCCCTGTCTGTGGAAAAATTGTCTTCCATGAAACTGGTCCCTGGTGTCAAAAAGGTTGGGGACAGCTGCACTAAGTTATATTAAGAGTATTACATTCGATTCTTTCAATAATCATATTGTGTAACAATTTCTATTATAGGTGGAAAGTAGGTGTTAGTATAGTACCCTCTTCTGATATTTGATGCTTCTCAGGAATAGTTAAGGTTACATAACAGCCAAGATATTTTAAGTGTCTATTAGGAAAAGTTCATTCATTACCTAGCTCAAATAAGAGGTATGCAATTCATCATTCTGTTTTAGATTGTCTTTCTTTCTTATCTTACATGCACTTTTTTGGTAAGTTCATCTACTCCTAAGGTTCTGAACTAATTCATTCTCTCTCTCTCTTTCTCTCTCTCTCCCTCTCCCTCTCTCTCTGTTCTTTCTCTCTCTCTCCCTCTCTCTCTCTCTGTATGTATGTATATACACATACCTAGACCTCTCTTCTGAAATCGAGAAGTATATATCCAACCGCCTTCTGAACATCTCCTTTTGTCTTCTAAATATTTAAACCCAATACTTTCTAATCCAGACTTGTTTACCTTCCCCTCTCTACCTGCTTGTCCTTCACTGTTACTCATTTAAGTAAATTGAACCATCATTTAATAGTTCAATTTAGAAATGTGAACATCTTTCTTCACTACTCTTTGTGCCATACAATTAAATCTAATACTGCAAATTCTTACCCACATGTTTCTCACACAACAGTTTTCTCTCCATCCTCATTATCATTCTTTTTTCTTTCTCCTTTTTTTTTTTTTTTTTTTTTTTTTTTTTTTTTTTTTGAGGAGGAGTCTCTTTCTTAAAAGACTTGAAAGCCTCCTTGGAAATTATAGTTTGCTTCATGTCTTTTTTTTTTTTTTTCATTCTCCCCTGTTCCTTTACTTTGTCTCCAAAGGAATCTTTCTAAAAAAATAATCTTGACTTTTTCAGTCATCTGCATAAAATCCATCAATGGCTATCCATTTATTTGGATATAGCATATATTGTTCTATGACCATTTAAGTTTAGACAAGCGTAGATGCACATGCAGTTGTAAGAAATAATACAAAGAGATTTTGTGTGCCTTTAACCCCATTTGCTCTAGTGAGAGATTACTGGATAACTGTAACATAACATCACAATGAGGAAATTGATATTAATATAATCTACTGACCTTATAATTTTTTATCAGGCCCTTTATGATGTTGGCTTTTCTTAAGATCTCCAGCATTATCTTTTGCTAAGCCAATTCTCAAACATTTACTTATTGTGACAAATATTATTAAAATTATACTTTATGGATTATTTTTTAAAATTTGTAATGCTTTTACATCTGTGATCTTGTTACATTCTTAAAAGAACCTCATTATAAAGGAAAGCTATGTGTGTGTGTGTGTGTGTGTGTGTATATATATATATATATATCATCAATCAAAGCCATCACTTTACAGATGAGCAATGTGTGCAAAATTCACTGTTTAATTTGGGATCACAAAGTGAAGTGGTGAAATAAAGACAATTGGATGTCTATTATGTACCCAGAACTTTACTTGCATTATATCATTAACACACAAAACCACCCTATGAAGGAAGCACACTATGATACTAATTACATCATCTAATCTACAAAATCACCCATTTCACATGATGTAGATGAGTCTCAGTGAGATTATGTAATTTATATAACATCATACTGCTATTTACTGATGGAGACTACCTTTGTTATTATTTTCTTTTCAAACTCCAGGAGTACTTTAGTCCAATCTTTAAGCACTTATGGAAGATTAGAATTATACCTTGAAAGTTTCTATAAAAATTTAATTCTTGTTACAAAAATGTTCTTTCTTTAACACCTAAAAAAGTACTTAAGAACATGAAATTTGGAGAAGTTTGTTGTTATATGAATTTCCCTGGTATTTTCCTCCAGTTGCACACAGGAACATTTAGAGTAATTATAAGTGCTGAGACCACGTTAGTTTTATGACCCTGGTTTCACACTCATAAAGAGATGATGCTCCTCAAGTTCTCCTTTGCTTACTAAGAAATGGTTTTAAGAAAGCAAGAACTCACAAAGGCATCAACTGAAAAGGAAAGTCAAGATATAAGCTGTGGACTCTTTCCTTCTAACTGCAGTTTTACTTCCACAAGTTCCTACCCTAGAGTTGTAAAACTGCTTACTTATGTTGGAAACTGTTGCCTTTTGTGTAGGAGGCAGATGGCATTTTCTTGGCACAGCACAGAGTGAATTTGCAGAACTAGCAAGGGGGAGAGGCAGCGGAGAAGGAGACACGAAATGTTTTTTCATGACACTTCCTCCAGCAACAGCTGCGTGGACTGCAGTTGACTTGGCATGGAGAAACCGTTCCCAGTTGAACAGAGGGGAGGTCTCAAGAGGCTCCATTAAAAATTGCAAAAAGAGACACTTATCTCAATCCCCATCTGAAAACCTGTAGGGCATTTAGAAAACTGGCAATGAGATGAAGGTCTATTCTGTCTACTACCCTGTGCTGAAGTGAAAATTTGAAAAACAATCTATGTGAGTAATAAATGAATCTGCTCTATTTTGTACCATACTTTCATTGTTTTAAACAAACTTGACATATATTAGTCACAAATTGGAAACCCTGTGATTATATGTAGCTTCCAGACATGTTTGTTTGTGCCAGATAGAACTTAAAAATAAATAATGAGCTATCAATATTTAAAAATAATAAGACTTCATAGAAACATCTTTTGAAGAATTATAAAGTTCAGCCTCTCATCACTGCCAAGCACCAACTAGCTGGAGCTGAGGAGATAGAGCACTCTCTGGAGAGTGTCTCAAATGCTTTTTTGCCCCATGACTTCAGGCCAATTTTTAATCATAAATCAGATAATATGGGATCATTTATATGTATTTTAATGACACAAGAACATGTCACTCTAGAGTGAGTTGATTTATGTTTAAGAGAACACTAGAGTTTCTACATGTCAGTAAAAATATTATGTAGTTGTTCAGTATATTTTCTAGACCTGAAAGTAACCTTAGGGATTCAGCAGCTATGAAATGTGGCAGAGAGAATTCTTGGCATTTATGGTAGAGATTCCACAGCTCCAATTAAACCCCTTCTCCAATCAGAACAATTCCAACTATATATGTTTTATATGTGGCATGGGTTCACAGAGCTTCGGATAAGTGTTTTATTGGAAAAAAATAAAGCACTGTTTTAACATTTGCTGTATAGAGGAGGAAACACAAGATAAAAGGTGAATATATTTGTTCTAAATTATCTGGCTTATAAGGAATCTATGTATAGGAGTTGGGTTTCTATCTCATAACCAGGAATAAGATCTTTTTCATCCATTTGGGACAGATTTGCTTAGGCTGTTACCCAACAATTAGACTTCAGAGGTTTATGCTGAGGGTATAACATTTCTTATTTAGCAACATGAAGCCTTGATTATCCTTCTAGACCCCAAACTCATTCAGGAGTGTCAACACTTAGGGAAAAGAAAATCTGTGAATCCCTTCTCCATCCTCACACAGACACACCCAAATCACACACATGCACATAAACATCTCTGTTGAACATTTTTCTCCTTCTACTCCCTCCATGAAGATTACTATAGGTTTTCCCATTACTTCTCCATGAAAATTCTTTTTCTTAAGCATTTCTTGATATGTGCAATCATAATACCTTTAAAACATAGTTGCCCCAAACATTTTTCCCAAGAAATCTGCTAAGGAGGCAATGCTATAGCAAGGACTCAGTTTGCTTAGACTCAGACAGACTATAATATTTATATTAATCTACTAGCAGTACAAAGTTGGGCATGTTATTTAACCTCACTGAGCCTCAGTTTCCTCATTTTTAAAATGGAAATAATATCTACACTGTATATGAGTCATTAGAATTAAAGAAGAGAACTTTGAAAGTATCTAACATACTGTCTGAGAAATAGTTGGAGGTTAACAAGTATCATACCCTTTCCCCAAGTGGTCAGCTAATCAACCTGAAATGTCCTTGCCAAGTAACATTTAAATTTTAATAGTGGCCTTTAGTGTTTTAAATCACTGCAGTGAGTGTATGAGAATTTTAGTGGCTGCTAACAAATTACGGGGAAACAAATTACGGGGATTAAAAAAAAATCTTCTTTTCTTTGAAACTGAAACTAAGCAGGGTGAACTTCAGCAATTTAACAATATCTCAAAATAGTTCTTCCTCCTCAAAAAAATAATAAAGTCAGACTAGTGTGCATCTGCAATTGTATTTTGCGTCTGTAATTGTGTATAGGGTATATTCAAAGTATTTTCCAAGTGTGTCATTGGATTCTTTATTTTTTCTCAAATACAGCTACTTTTAGGGAACAGTAGAGCCAGTTAGGTAGCTTAGAGAAGCTATTGATGTTTAGATACCATGCTTTATTCCAAGATCACTTCAACCCAACTCTATGAAGAAGCTTAAAACTCCAGTGACTGCTCTGTCCCCTTCCTGTGGGGCTGTTCCAGAGGACTCCTAGTATGAGGGCTGTTAAAAAGACATGTGTCCTGGACAGTAAATGTGAACTAAATAAAAACACAGCAACAGGGAACCAGGCTTCATTTGTGCTTCTTAAATGTAAAAATAACACCCTGTGTAGCTGAGAATCCCTGAATGCTGATCACAATGCATAAAATAAAAACCGCAGTCCGAATGAAAAGCATCTCATTCCCAGTGACATATTTCTCATACATAGCTTTGCAGTCTGAACAGTTACTAAATGCACAGCCTCCTACTTCCCTTTCTCTCTGTCCTCCAGGGGTAACAGAGTGCTCCAAATACAACCTTAATTGGCCTGCTCTGGCTTAACAGAGCCATCTGTTGTGGCTTCTAAGACTGTCTCTTGGGTCTCTGTTCTGTTCCCTGAGCATGGCAGGGATCCTTCACTCTGTCTTGCATCAGCTAAATTTTTTTATATATTCATTTCATTGTAAAGACTTTTTTTTTTTCCTAAAGGAAAGATTTTTTAAAAGTCACTCAGGTCTTTTTGTAGGCATCTGTGCTTAACTTTTCCATTCGTAATGTGAAACAAAATCATTTTTAAAAAAGCCAAACACAAAAACACAAACAAAAATCAATCAAGAGACATACAGTGTCTAACCAAGAAGTCTTCTTAATATTTGTGAATAAGGCAGGATGCATAAGAACAAATTTAGCTCAGAGTGGAATTCCTACACATTACAAAATGGTTTTATGATGCATTCATCTCCTTAGCAAACACATAGTACTGCCAAAGTGAATATTGTACCTATCAAGATCTGGTTTCTACTACTAGAATCAGTGTTTTAAAATAATCAATTTTACTATGTCTTATTTTGACTGAATTATGCCTAATCTCTGTTTCCTCCCCAAATCATTGATAATAACTGAGTAATCATGGGCCTTCTGCAGGGTGTACCTGCAAATATTCCTTTCATGTTCCATAAGAGGTTGCACCTCAGGGTGCTTGGTCACTGGGATGCACATTCATGAAACTGAGAAAATTAAACCTATGTGATATTTGGGAAATTATGGATTTATCAAATCCCTCCCAAAGTCAGAGAGCTACTAGATAATGCATGTGTAATATTCTGTTTTGATAAAGGGATAATATATAATTATAAATATTTTAAAGCTTACATAAAATTTCCATTAGAGATCAGGTCAAATTGAAAGCTTTCTATTCAAAACCATGTAACTTTAAATTGTGCAGTTGTGATATTGTGGTTTATTAATATAATAGGAAACATAGTCATGGATCACTCAACGACAGGAATAAATTCTGAGAAATGCATCATTAGCTGATTTCATAGTTGTGCAAATATTGTAAAGTATACTTATGCAAACCTAGATAGTATAGCCTACTACATACCTAGACTGTATGGTATAATAGCCTATTGCTCCTAGGCTACAAATCTGTCAAGTATGTTATGGTACTATCACGGGCAATTGTAACATGATCATAATTATTAATATTTGTATATCTCCACATCCTTTCCCACTGAAAGGTCTTCAGAAGCAATAATACACATTGAGCTGTCATTTCCTATGATAACAATTGATGCCTTCTTTTGGAATACTTTCTTAATGATCTTCCTGAGACTATTTTACAGGTAACTTAAAAAAATAAAACTAAGAATACACTCTAAAATAACAAAAAAGAGTAGAGTGTAGTAAATACATAAATCAGTAACAGTTATTTATTATCATTACCAAGTATTATATACTATGCATAATTATATGTGTGATGGTTTTATAGGAATGGCAGTGTGGTAGATTTGTTTATACCAGCATCACCATGGAACACATGCATTGTACTATAATGTTACAAGGCCATGATGATACTAAGTGATAGGAACTTTTAAGCTCCATTGTATTCTCATGGAACTCCTGTTGTATATGCAGTCCACTGTTGACCAAAATGTGGTTATTTGGTGCATGACTGTATATATTTTGGTCTTTGTCCCCAGTTTCTGGCACAGAGCTTCTAAAACTCTCTGTAATTTCCTAAGTGATAGGGGAACTAGGAGAATCTTTTGTTCTGATATTTTGTTTTTGATCCATGTTCTTGACACAGAGTTTCTAATTTTTTCAAGGTTCCTGGGCGATAGGAGCATCTTTCATTCTAACGAGGTGACTCTTTTTGGCTACTGGATGAGGGTTGGTCACCAGAAAGACTAAGTCATGATTAGGAGCTTGGAAATTTCAGTCCCATTTTCATACTCTAGGAAGAGGAGATCTGGATATTGAATAGATCATGCCTACACAATGAACCTCCATTAAGATCCTTGAACTACAGGATTTGGTTTCAGGGAGCTACCAGTTAGGCAAATATATCCATGGGAGGGTGGTGCACCCCAATTTTATGGGGACAGAATCTCCTGTACTTAATACCCTACCAAACCTTGCCCTATGTGTCTCTTCATCTGGCTGTTCGTTTTTAGCTTTTGTTTATTTTTATTTTTAATTTTTTTATTTCAGCATATTATGGGGGTACAAATGTTTAGGTTACATATATTGCCTTTGCCCCACCTGAATCAAAGCTTCAAGCATGTCCATCCCTCAGATGGTGTGCACTGAACCCATTAGGTGCAACTATACCTGTTTCCTCCTCCTCACTCCTATCTGCCTGACACCTGATGAATGTTATTACATATATGTGCACTTAAGTGTTGATCAGTTAATATCAAGTTGATGGTGAGTAAATGTGTGCTTGTTTTTCCATTCTTGGGAAACTTCATTTAGTAGAATGGGCTCCACCTCTATCCAGGGTAATACAAGAGGTACTAGATCACCAGTGTTTTTAATGGCTGAGTAGAACTTCATGGCATATATATACCACATTTTATTAATCCACTCATGTATTGATGGGCACTTGGTTTGTTTCTACATCTTTGCAGTTGTGAATTGTGCTGCTATAAACATTCTAGTGCAGATGTCTTTTTTGTAAAATGTCTTTTGTTCTTTTGGGTAGATGCCCAGTAAGGGGATTGCTGGATCAAATGGTAGTTCTACTTGTAGCTCTTTGATGTATCTCCATATTGCTTTCCACAGAGGTTGTACTAATTTGCAGTCCCAGGAGCAGTGTATGAGTGTTCCTATCACTCCGTATTCACACCAACATTTATTGTTTTGGGACTATTTGATAAAGGCCATTCTCACTGGAGATAAGTGATATCTCATTGTAGTTTTGATTTGCATTTCCCTGGTCAGGCAACCTTCCAGCCGCATCACAGCCAGGGGAGATCTGCTGGCTTGAGGTCCTGCCTGCTGGCAGAGGCCCGAGAGAAACCGCGGAACAGGGGAGGGTGGAAAGGAGCGAGGCCTCCTCCAGACTCTAGGTTTCTGACACCCCCACCCCACACCCAGACTTTTCAGCCAACTGGGGCCATTCCAGCCCCTCTAAAGCAGCTTTGCCCAGAAGCATAGAACTGACCTTTGACCTCTGCTAATACCATTTTTGGAACTTGAGGGCAGGCTTACCCAACCCAGCTCCACCCAGCCTCACTTCTCCACCTGCCCCCACTGAGGTGGAGAATAAGAACACATCTGGAAGTCCCAGGGCCCCACCCACCACCCACCACCTGAAGCACTAGAGTGCCTCTTCAGATGAACAAGAGCTGGTTACAGGACCCAGAGACAACACTGCAGGTTGTTCCTCCCATTAAGCGCCACCTACTGACAGGGAGGTCATTCTACATACACTTTAACTGCATCTATTGACTCATAATGCAGGGTGTGGTCAAATCTTACCCACAAACACCACCTACTGGCTCAGAAACTAAACAGAACATGCCATTATCCAAACAAAAATCTAAAGGTAAGAAGCAGCAGCTGATCCAGGTGCAAGGAATCAGAGAAAAAACTCTGAAAGTATGAAGAATCAATCAGAAAGCCCACCCAAAAGGTGAACATCAGCTCTCTAGCAATGGACAGCAACCAAATTAAGAATACTAAAATGACAGAAGAAGAATTTCAAACATGGATTGTAAGAAAACTCAATGATATGCAAGAGAAAATGGATAACTAACACAAAGAAACCACCATGAAAATCCAGGGCTTGGAAGAAAAATTCACTAAAGAAATTGAAATATTAAAGAAAAATCAAACAGAACTTCTGGAAATGAAGTTATTCAAGAAATTACAAACCACGCTGGAACGCCTGAAGAACAGGGTAGATCAAACAGAAGAAGGAATCTTAGGGATTGAAGACAACACCTTTCAATTAAATATGTCAGTCAAAGAGAGCAGAGAAATAAGAGAAAAGACCAAAGCCTACAAGAAATGTGGAATTATGTAAAGAGGCCTAACGTGAGAATCATAGGCATCCCACAGAGTGAAGAAAAAAAATACACAAGGGTTGGATAAGTTATTTGAGGATTTAAGACAGGAAAATGTCCCTCTTCTATGTTAAAAATCTAGATATCCAGGCACAAGAAGCTCAAAGGACTCATGGGAGATTCGTTGCAAACAGGAAGATATCAGGAAACACAGTCATCAGACTGACCAAAATAACCACCAAAGAGGCCCTCCCACAAGCTATAAGTAAAAGGAAGCAGGTAACCTACAAAGAAAAACCCGTCAGAATAATGGCAGACTTCTCAACTGAGACCTTGCAAGCAAGAAGAAATGGGGTGTTTTTAGCCTTTAAAATGCTCTTTGCCATAAATTTGCAATTTAAATTGTTTTCCTGGCTTCTATGAACTGCTCTAGAAAAACAAACCTGAAAATGGGTCCATGGGTTATCTGATTTGTAGCCAAGTTGAACAGAATTTGTGTGTACACTGGAAACGTATTCTTGTACTTGTGATTGGCATTTGAGGTGGGGTACAGTTTTGGAGGATGAAGTTCATAATCTGTGAGGTCTACTAACTCCAGTTAATGATGGAATTGAATTGAATTGTGGGAT
This sequence comes from Mirza zaza, assembly GCA_008750895.1. Lineage (NCBI taxonomy): Eukaryota > Metazoa > Chordata > Mammalia > Primates > Cheirogaleidae > Mirza > Mirza zaza. The sequence continues at coordinate 20,574 of VSMD01027132.1, read as the reverse complement.
ACTCAGTTGGTGTCAGAGAATTGTTTATTGGGGGAAACCATACACATACACATACATTTTGATGATAAAAAGAGAAGTGTTGGGTGTGAGAGTATAGTAGGAGAAAACTAATTTGTTTTTTCTTATTATACAACTATCAATTGGTGGCAAACTATCTAAACTGCAGATTCAGTGTTTTGAAGATGGAAGGGTTTTGAAGTTTCATTTTATAGATTTGGAGTTACACATTGAGAATAACTTCTGTTTTCTTAGATAGGAATAAATTGTAGATATAGGGAAGTAGATGGTAGTATTTAGGAGAATTTAAAGCTTTCTATTACTGTACTTTCACTTTGTTACTCTTATTCCTCTGATTAAAATTCAGTAAGAAATTTTCATGTTTGGAGATATCCAATTTCCACGCTTTTTTTTCCAAATAGCCTTTGAAACATATACTTTCCACCACCAAGAGTAAAGAACAACTCACTGTATTTTGCTTGCTCTTCCATATGGTAATATCATGTGTGAAAAAAAATGTGTTTGTTTATCGTTTTGGAGAAATTATAGTTAATGGCTAAATTGTTTATATCTAACATGAATAGAATCAGAAAACTAGCAGCTTGAAGAAATGTGACAAGAAGGAAATCTAAAGCAGGAGAAGAAAAGATAATCTACTCACACTGCCAGATAGTGTTAGAGAAGGGGATAAAACTCAGGTCATCATATTTCTAGTCTACTGAGAATTCCGTAGACATGGCATAGAACTTTGCATATACAAACAAAAGGGAAAAGAAAAGGAAAGAAAACTAGTCTATGCTGGTGTGAAAGTCAGAGATCTGGTCAATGGTGTCATTTTAATTGATTCATAAAACAGACTCACATTTTACAGCTATTTTATGAATAGTAACTGCATTTCAGGTGGTCAAATACTGAACACTGGATGCTATTTGCTTTGCTTACCTTTAGGGATAGATTGGAGGAAATAGAAGTACAAAACTAATTGGTAAAAATCTATCACAATTGACATTTTAAGAAAGAAACCAGGGAACTGTTTTTCAGTCACAAATTCACTTCCAAATACTCCATTTTAGTTTTCATGAGATTATTTCAGTTCACAAACAAGCCTCTGTCTTCAGAGAAACATTACTTATTTGCAGTACATGTCTATCATTTCTTGTCTTTGCTTAAGTAGATAAGCAAAGATACTTTGCTTCAGAATTGATTATATCACAAATAAAAAGGGCCTTTGCAATTATTAGTGCTTTCATTCCATAATAGATTCCAATTTGGTCTTTTTTTGTCAACAACAGAAAAGATAATTTAAAATAAAATACCTTGTTTTAGAAGGTTTTTTTTAATTTTTCAGGTAAATATATTACATAATTAATAAACAATTCTGATTTCATTCATTAACATTTAATTGAATGTTTACTCATGAATCATGGCTGTGTTGCATGATATATCACAGCTTGGAACAAAATATGAAGCTTTGTATTTCTCACTTGAATTTAATCTTCATTTATTTAGCAGTGGCTACTCTTGAAATTTTAAATGTTGTGGTTAAGGAAGGTGAGGAATAACTAGGTTAAAATCTGATTAAAATGAAAATATGGAAGCTCCATTATCTTTTCTAATTTCATCATTAGCTATTATTAGCTCAATTACTCTAGCCATTGACAAAGAGTTGATTTAAAATCTGTCAAGTGCAACCCTGTCTTGAATAAATGTATCTGAATTTATACAAAAATAATTTCTTTTATGAATTTCATGGCCTTGAGTAAATTTGGAAAATAAAAACCACTAGTGTTAAATGTCATTTTAATGATGAGTATTTCTGCACTAAATCATTTGAGTGAAGAACTAAATTGGTTTAAACATAGAATATGAGATATTTTTGTAAAAGTTTTTAAAGCTGGTAAAAGTTAGCTTGTGGCTGGTTCTCTTTCAAGGTTTATGAGCAATATTTATTGTCTGGTTGGTTACTGTGTGATTAATGTATTCTCATCATCTTGAGACCAAGCCAAAGATCTGCATGCAGGAGAGTCAGGTATTCACATAAAAGATGCTATTACAATCATCTTGACATCTCCTTGAGGAAAAACAGTTTTCCTCAAAATAGAAAATTAGAACTGAATAAAAGGTAATGGGCACAGTGTAGGGTTGATATTGTCTCAGAAGTACAAATGGGTATACAGAGACAAAGTTCATTTGTGTGTAGTTTTGTTTTGTTTTGTTTGGAGTATTTTAAAATTTTTCTTTTTCGTATTTGCCTTTTGACTTATTTGCTTCTAAGAAAAAAACATGAAGATTTCAAAAGTTTATGGGAAGACAGTAGTAAAATTACTCAAAGAATCTTATGGAAATACTGGATAGGAAGGGTCTAATAATCTTTAATTCTTCCTTGATATTCACAGTCAAGACAATTTGCCAGAGAACATCAAAATAATCAATGTCATGTCAAGGAAATGTAATGAGATTTTCCAAATTAAATTAGCCATGATGTAAAATTATAGATAGATAGTTAGAAAGACAGACAGATGGTAGGTAGGGAGACTGTTCTCTCCATGTGATACAGTTTTTGAGAGGGAAAAGGAGTCCTGGGACCCACGAGGACACTGAAAACTCTTGTGACCCTGCCATATTAATAAAATAATGTATTTTGAGAAAGAGTTCACATGAATAAATATAGAATTATAACAGTATTTTCCTTTAAGATAGTTGCCGCTCACACAAGGAGGGAGACCTGGTGGCCTAATTGGTGTTTTTTGACCTTGCTTCTTTGGCCCTAGGTAATTGGCTTATCCATAAATACCTGATCTATCTTGAGTAAATTAGAATCTTTGTTTCAAAGGCTCCACTTCCTTCCAATCTCCTTTTACCTCTTTTCCATTCCTTTCATTCTTCAAAGTTGGACTTTAAATATAATCAGTCTCTTTGTGAGGATAGTATTAAGAATGGATATAAGATGTTTGGTGGATTTGAGCAAAAATAATCATAAAAATATTATGAGAGAGAAAAAGAGAGTGAGAGACATGATGGGGGCCAATGTCATCCATGCTTCCTCAAAGCACTCCAGCAACTGATATTGACCTATCTCACTGTTGACCACATTTTATCTGTCCTGGGTTCCAAGAGATGATCCTATATTTGTTTATATTTCTGTTTATTCTTGATCAAGTGAATATCAGCATAATATTGAATAATCCAAATAAAATTTATTTTTTTATTATGGTTCAATAAAAAGTGTAAGAAATGTAGTTTCCTGGTTATGTTAACATTCTGTGAATTTGTAATATGTTATTATGAAGGAAAGCTTTATGCATGGTATACAGTGACTGTGTTATTTTTGCATTTTCTTGTAAGTGATAAATAGCTCAAAATAAAAAGTTAGAAGAATGACATAGTGCCCAAATCTTGGTTTCTAATGCTATTCTTCAATAAAAGGATCCAGGGCTCTGTAGATAAATAGCTGATTCTAGGACTGGAATGGGAAGTATATGAGATTATCTAGAGCATCTGGCAGTACCAGAAAGTAAAAATGTGCTAAAAAAGTCCCCAAATCCCAAATGATGGGACTATGTTTAAGGGATACAGAAGCCAATGGAAAGAATTCCAAGTATCCAAAACTGAGATAATATGAACAACAAAACAAAACAAAAAATAATATTGGATTATAATGCAAAGTCTAAAATAAATATCCATGAGTCCATACTTAGAAATAAGCAATTGAATTAATAAATGAGTTGGGGAGAATAGCCAAATCACCTATACAGAAGAATTCGTAATTGTGTATACAGGTACTTCACCCTCAACAAGGTGAAACAATTCCCCACTCCTCTAGTTAGGCTGATCACATTGATTTCCTTCCAAAGAGTACAGTATGAAAAAGTGGGCAAAGAGTATACATTATAGTGGAAAATCCTAGTCTTATTGATAGTGTGTACCCTTGAGAGGATGTGATGAAAATGACACTTCACAGGTGTGGTCTTCCTCCCCAAAATTCATAATCTAGTTTATATCATATAAATTTGAATTCAATGATGGTCAACAAAATACCTGACCAGTAATATCAAAATTATTAAATTATTAAAAATCCAGGAAATTCTGAGAAATTTTTGACACCTCCAAGAGGAACCCAAGGTGATATGATGACTAAATGTCATGTGGTACTCTGGATGGTATACTGGAAGATAAAGAATATATTAGGTAAAAACCAAGAAAATATAAATAACATGTAGACTTTAGTTTATAATCATGTAACAATATTGGTTCTTTAATTGTGACAAATCACTTTTTTAAGACATTAATTATAAAAAAATTTCACTGTGGGAACTCTCTGTGCAATCTTCCTAATTTTTCTGTAAATCTACAACTATTCTAAAATAACATATTTTATGAAAAAATACCAAAAAAATGTACTGACAATCTTTTAACCCAGATTAATTAAGTTAATTTTATAGTCTCATTTGTTGAATAAACCAAACTCTCTTCATTTAGATATTACAGAGACATACATGCACACAAACAAACACAATTTTGTGTAAAAGTTGTTTGGGTACAATCTTTATTATTATTATGATAATAGTCTTCATTGTGCTAATATAACATTTTTATTAACTTTGCTATACGTTTTACTATCTGATTGTGCACCTCAGTTTTCTCATTTGCAAAATCAGAAAGTGTGGACTCACTGAATTGTGGTAAGAATGCAATAAAATTATCTTTGTAAAGCATTAGCTGACTAGGGCAACCCTACCTGGTTCCAGTTATAGGTGGGATGGGGCAAGGGCAATATATGTAACCTAGACATTTGTACCCCCATAATATGCTGAAAAGAAAGAAAGAAAGAGAGAGAGAGAGAGAGAGAGAGAGAGAGAGAGAGAGAGAGAGAGAGAGAGAGAGAGAGAGAGAGAGAGAAAGAAAGAAAGAAAGAAAGAAAGAAAGAAAGAAAGAAAGAAAGAAAGAAAGAAAGAAAGAAAGAAAGAAAGAAAGAAAGAAAGAAAGAAAGAAAGATTAAAAAGCATTAGCTGACATTTCTGGCCATGGAATAAATTATAAATGAATATCTAAATTTAACTTTCCTGGACTACATATCATGACTGAAATGGATCTTCTCAAGAAAAACTGGTATTCAATTGGTAATATGCCTAAAGTATCTGAAAATCAAAGAAATAAAATTCTCATTGATTGTTAGTATTACTTTTAATTTGGCTTCACATTCAGTAAAGAAACATTATATATCTGTAGTAGATTGTATTTTCTAAAGACAGTCACAGCAATATCTCCCATTCCACATGCTCTTCCACAATGTGACCTTGCCACTTCTGTTTCAAGAGACAGTGGCTCATTCTCCTCCCTTTGAATCTAGATTGAACTTAGTGGCTTTCCTGTAACAGATAGCATATGTCAGATGTGATTCTGTGCCTTTGTAGACTGGTTTAGAGGGGTTCATGCAGCTTCCACCATGTAATGCTTGGTCTTGGATGCAGCCTCTCTTGGGAAATGTTTTCTCTTGGGTTCAGCCACTGGGAAGCCCAAGTCACATGAAAAAGCCATGGGTAGGTCCTTTGAATGACAGCCCAGATGAACTAAACTTTTGAGTTCTTTCAGCCTAGGTATCAGACATATGACAGACATGTGAATGAATAAACCTTCAGACGATTTTAGCTACCACATGCTGGAGTCAGCACATCATTTTGACATTTTCTAGCTGAAGCTCCACATGTTGTGGAGCAGAGACACAAGCCATTCCTATTGTACCACATCTAACATCCTCACCAGCAGAATCTCTGGTTATTGTTACACTACTAAATGTAAGGTTGTTTGCAGCACTGATAACCCTATCAAATCTCTAATATTTTTCAGGGATTAAATATATCTCAGTAAAATTTGATAACTGTTGTTTTTATTTGTTTTGATTTGCTTTATCACATTTTTAGACTTGTATATTTCTTATTAGGGCAATTCTATATTTTGTTATGCATTAGGATATTTGTTTCTATTACATGTAGGAAATATTTATTTCTATTTTGTCTTCTAATCGATCCATTTATTCTTTATTTGATTATTCTCTTCTGTATATATTATTAATATCATATCATATGTCTGAAATTTTTCTTATAGAAATTTTGAGATAATTCTCTGAGGTTTTTAATTTTATGATTTACTATCTGCAGATAATGATGATATGCTTTTACCTCAAAAATTATCCTTTTTTATATCAAGTCTTCTTAAGGGACACACATTCCCAGGATAATATTATAATATTTAATAATATTGTTGATGATTTGTTGTTTTTTTTTTTTGCTTTATTTGTGATTTTCATTAGAATGAACATAAGATTGAACACAAATACCATCATATGATATTATATGTCAATTCTTGTCTGCCAGCAATATAAATTAACTCTAGATAAATTAAACAGGAAAAAAAATATATTGGGAATATTTTGGTTAGTTAATACTAACCAATACAATGTAAAGGAAGGAACTATAGTCATGTTTACATTAAGAGCAGACCACTGTCAACAAGGCTGATAGCTGCACTACATTTATTGCCCCTGGATACAGAAGTGAACACTCTCTCAAAAATCGTATATAAATCATGCATTTCAGTCACTTGGTTATGGGAGTTGCCATTTTTCTAGATCTATTTATCATGCCTAGAGCATTGTAAAAGACAGATTATAGTACCTAGAACTAAAATCAGTTGTCTAGAAAGTTGCTGAATTGCCATGTTATAATATGGACCAAGAGCAAATACATTTAGGCCCTACAATTCTCTTCAACAAAATAAAATTATTATAAATTTTCTCCACAAATTCTTAAACCAAATGGGGTACAATTTTGTCTTCTAGATCTCAGCTATGAATCTCCCTGTGCTTAGAATGGTCCTAGACAAAATTTTTCTTATCTCTTTTTTAGTATGAGTATGAAATCATTCATTTATCTGACGTTGATATCTGGCTGTAGGTATTACTAACACTTCCTTTTGGTTGAGGCAAGATAAAAGCAGATAGCCAATTTTTCATTGTTGATAAGATCTGAGAGGGTAGCCTGACTGACCATATTAACTCTGAGTAACTAAATCATTTCCCTCACCAATGTCATCATTTATTTCAACCACATAATTCGTTTTCAACTTTGGAATGCAAATGAACCCACTGGCTTCTTGGTAGTTTCTGATATTTGGAAAGGAGTCATTGAGTTATAAACAGCTTTGATTGTCTCTAAGAAAAATATCTGTCAAAGGGTGGAAGAGAGGGAAAAGCAAACCCAGGAATTCATAGTTCTCAGCATACTATTATACTCAGATGATTGTATCTTAGAAAGCAAAGAGAACCAAAACAGATCTCTGTACTGCTCCCATCTCCTGAAACAGGTACCCTAGAAATTATTGCAACTATTTTGAATATGACATTTAATTGGCAAAGCATTCCTAGATGTAACAGCTAAAAAGAGTCGGAAGATACCTCCAACATCAACAAATGCCAAAAAGCCATTACCTGTATTTGGGGGGAGGGGACAAAAGCTGAGGAAACCTTATAAGTATGTATCTATTGAAATAGTCTTAATGTAACTATCAGAAAGAGTGCTAGTTTCTTCTTCCACTTTCTCATTCCTGCCTTTCTCTTTTTTTCCAGGTAATATAATTATTCACTTACACTTAATAGATTTTAAAGTGTTTCAATCCACTTTTTCTTTGGGTTTTCAATTTGATAGTATATATTCTACTAATTGTGATATCACAATAAATAAATAAATAATAAAGAATTAATAAAAAGAATAAATAAAATCTAATTGATTAATTTGAGTTGCTTTTCGAAAGGATTCATATTAATTTGGTTTGCATCCTAAGTGTTTTAGTTAGGATAAATCATCCCAACCCTTGGTAAATCTTAGTTTTCACAACTTTTGTAGTAGAACTCTTTGCAATGTTTCTTTAGGTATTCAAAATGAAGTTCCCAGAGGACAATTAGCTGTGTACCAGTGTCAGGTTTTAGTCTGAAATGTTGATTCTTAGTGTGTTCATGGCTGAAGAATGACCAGACACGCCAAAGTAAGGCAAGTACAAAAATGAGGTTTATTGAGAAGATAAAGATAGGATTATAGGGCAAGAATAAAATATAGGTTTACAGAGTGTGATACAAATGCCACAGACAACTGGACCCATTGTCAAAGCAAAGGAAGAACAAAAGGAAGGGTGTGAAAAAGGGCTAGTTATGATCTGCATCTTGTTTATAGTGCCCAGATTGGAACCTCTCTAGTGGCTCAGACGTCACCATAGAACCACTTTGAATGGACAGTTGGGAGTCCGTTACTGTGCATGCGGGTTCTATTTTTCGGACTCTGTGGTACCTATTCTGCTTGGCTTGTGCACTAGAGAGTCCTCTACATTCTTTTGCAGCCGGTGTGCTAAGTTGATTGACAAATTCATAAGGTTTTCCCTCCTTCCCAGGTATGACAGTAGATCTGGAGATTAGGGTGGGACAGGACCAAGATGGGGGCCTTCTTCCCAGGTGACTTTCCACTCTTCTCCCCAGGAGACCTAGAATCACTCACTCTCTACCTAACATGGTCACAAACTAAAAGAAAACTTTTGTCCATGGGAAAGTAAACCATGAAAGAAAACAAAAACCTTAAACAAATGGTATTTCTTTTTAATTCTCCTAATGATTTAGCTTGCCAAATATAAATTGATATAATATACTTTACTCTCTACTGAAAATCATTGATTGTTTTTTCCTTCCTAATATATTATCTACTAACCAACTATTATGTGCTTGTGTCTAGGTTAAGAGCCAAGCATACAAGATTATATATAAATTAATTCTTGCCTGAATTTAAAGACAGTGTATGTTAGGTATAACAGACCTAGGTATGGGAGGAATCATTAAGTAATATAGAACAAAGTATCCTATGACAAAACTGGCATATGCAGGATGTTCTGTTCTTAAAATATTGGGACTCTTAGATTACATAAAGGTGTTTTTTTTTTAATCCCCTAGTTTGAGATCCTTTGTTTAGTGAAATTTAAAATTGACTTAGAACATATTGCTCATTGATCCTAAAACTTTGTATCTCAATGACAGCATAATACAGCCCAGATATAAATTAAATTGTGTAGTGTTTTAAATTGTTACTGAATGTGATATGCCCTACATCTTTCTTCTTGACCTTTGTGCAATAATAAAACACCCTGTCTCCCTGGCACTTTTGTTTTCATAGTTTTCACTTCTTTTATCTCTTTAGGGCACTTTTCAAGACCACCTCAGATTCCAAATAGAATTGTATGATTTAGGCATAATAGCACCTGACAGCGGTAGAGAAACAATCTTCCTTAAAGAATTTATGGATTTTTTCAGAATGCTATCTGGGATGCCACCTCTGCCTACATCACTGATTCATGAGTTCATCTTTGGCGAGACAGCCACCGAATTACTTTTCTAGAGAGAGCTGATAACTTCTTGGGGGAGAAGAGGGTCAGCCTGTCAGTGGGTGAATATCATACAACATAAACCCCAAATGCTATGAAGCTATAAAAAGTCATCAAGTATTTTACAAAATGAGGTTCTTGCTGTTTGGATTCCATCAGGCAGCAATTTTTTCTCTGATTACCTAAAGTCCCTTCATCTGTCTCTCAGAATTCCCCTGCATGTAGCTTATCACTTTTCCTCTAACGGGGGTTTAATGCTCTGTCAATTTCTCTATTGTCTTTGGCTCTGTTTTTTCCCAATGGTATCTTGAAATAAATAAAAAAATCTGAACAAGAAAAGCAATGTCAACCTGTGTTTGTCTTCCTTGAACTTCCTAAGGTTTGCAAACCCTTCCAGCAATTGATAACATTCCAGCAGATTCAGATCTCTGTGTTTCTGTCTCATACTTATCTAAGTTTTCTCTAAACTCTTTTTAAAAATAGTTTCTCTGTTGTTTAGAACTTGTGAAACAGGTAGCAAAAATTCTTTCTGACATTCTTATTTCTACTCCAGGTTTGATTCTTGACACATCAATTCATTTGTGAAATCTAAAATACACTAAATCAACTCAAAATGGACTAAAGACCTAATAGTATGACCTGAAACCATAAAACTCCTAAAAGAGAATATACAGGAAAAACTCTTTTGACATTAGCTTTGGCAATGATGTATTGGCTATGACACCAAAGGCTCAGGCAACAACAGCAAAAATAAAGAAATGAGACTACATCAAACTAAAAAGCTTCTGTACAGCACAGTAAACAATTAACAAAATGAACAGGCAACTGACCTATGGATTGAGAGTAACTATTTCCAAACCAGATATCTGATAAAGCGTTAATATATGAAATATGTAAGAAACTCATTCAACTGAATAGCAAATAAATAAATAGAAATGAGCAAAGGATCTGACTTGACATTTTTGCAAAAAAGACATAAAACATGGCCAAGAGGTATATGAAAGGGTGTTCAACATCACTAATAATCAGAGAATTCAAATAAAAACCACAGTGAAATTTCACTTCACACCTGGTATAGTAACTGCTATCAAAAAGACAAGAGATAAGTATTGGTGAGGGTATAGAGAAAAGATAATCCTTGTACAATGCTTGTGAAAATGTAAATTGGTACAGCCCTCTTGAAAAATAGCATGGAGTGTTCTCAAAAATTAAAAACAGAGTGGCCAACTGTCTCTCTTTTGGACATCTATACAAAGGAAAAGAAATCAGCACCTCAAAGAGTTATCTGCACTCCCATGGTCATTGCAGCATTATTCTCTATAGCTGTGGTATAGAAACAACTTAAATGTGCATCAGTGGATGAATGAATAAAGAAAATGTGTTACAGTCTCTCCTCCAGCTGCCAGGATGCCCAAAGGAAAGAAGGCCAAGGGAAAGAAGGTGGCCCTGGTCTCTGCTACTGTGAAGAAGCAGGAGGCTAAGAAGGTGTAAATCCCCTGTTGAGAAAAGACCTAAGGATTTTGGCCTTGAATAAGATACGTAGCCTATAAGGGACCTCACCCACTTTGTCAAATGGATGTTTCATCCAGTTGCTATGGTAAAGGGCTATCCTCTATATCTGGCTGAAAGTGCCTCCTGCAATTAACTCGTTCACCCAGGCCTTGGACACCCAAACAGGTACTAAACTGCTTAACTGGCCCACAACTACAGTCAGAGACAAAGCAAGAAAAGAAAGAGAGACTGTTGGCCTGGCTGAAAAGAAAGCTGCCAGCAAAGGGGATATTCCCACTAAGAGAATACCTGTCATTTGAGCAGGGGTTTGTATTGTCACCACCTTGGTGGAGAACCAAAAGTCTCAGCTGGTGGTAATTGATATGGACAATGATATGGATCCTGCTGAAAGCCCAAATAGGATTTCCCCTTAATAATGCAGGAGTTGGAAACTTCTCTATATTCTGAGTGTTTGATAACTGGGCCTATGAAATAAACTGAGAGCAGACAGATGAAAAGGAGAAAACATATACAAATTTATTATGTGCACAGGGTCATCACAGGAAAGAAAAGTGAACACCCCAAAACCCAATGAGATCTAGAAGCTTACATACCCTAACTATAGGGGAGATGGTTGGGGTGGGGGTGTAGGCAAGTTGGGGGGTGCGCAGTAAATGATTTGGGAGAAAGATAAGTGGGCCCCCAGAAAAATAAGCGATGGGCTGTAGCAAAGTCTGTCTATGGGTGCTTTGGACCCCCAGTGTCCTCTCTTATGATCTGAATTAATCTTCTGTGGTTGATGAGATTCCTGAGGATGGAATTCATATCAGTTGATTCTGTTTTGGAGGATCTGTCTTTAGGCAGTCAAGGGAAGTTCAGAGAAATGTCTTCCCTGTATTTGCTGTTTCGCAAGTGTCCTCAGTTTAAGTAAGCAGCATACCAAAGCTGCATATTTTAGGATGGTATTTTCTAAAGTCCTTTAATAAAATGAGAACATATCAACTAGTCAAGAAAGCAATTATAAAAGTACAATGGATACTATTTAATGGGAACCTTCTAGGACATTTGTAACTCAGCGGGCAATCTAAAGACCATGAAGGAGCTTCTTAGAATTGCAGACTCTTAGGTCCAACTTTGGACACACTAAATCAAAATATACATTTTTCCAAAAATTCCAGGTGATTTGAATGTATATGAAAGTTTTAGAAATGATGTTATACAAATCATACTGGACTTAGGCTATTTTCTTTTCTACAATCCTCAAAACAACACTTTAATGTAAATAATACCATAATAAGGGTAAGAAATCTGGCTTTCAGAATATTTAACTAAATTTCTCAGGGTCTTACAGCTAGTAAATTAGGATAGAATGTGAGAAAGAATTTGTTAGAATTATGTGAACCGAGGTATATCTGATTCTAAAACCTGTGCAAAGAACCTATTCTTCATTCTGTTATAATATAATAACCTCTGTTAAATCTGACATAATTTCTCTCAGCATTTTGGATGTCTTCAAAATATTAATTTGGAGTTTATATAATATACCTGGAAAAATTGAGAAGTGTTTTACTTCCTCAATGAACTAAAACTTTAGTAAGAGAGTAATATAGAGCTAATGGCAGCAGAACTAAAACATTTTTTACAGAATTTAAGATATGCATGTCTTACAAACCTCATCTTAGTTATGTAAATATGATTTCGTGCTTGCATTTATTTGCTACTCAAGGCAACACTAAGGACAGTAGTTCTTTCTAAAATATCACAGTAAGGTCTAAGGTAGAATAAATAAAGATTTCAATAATCAAACTAAATAAGTACATAGGTAAAAGTATGTAAAGATTAATGCTAAGCAAAGTCATCTTCTCACTTCTTTGTAAAGATTATAAAATGCTTTCATAAATTTTGCCCTATTACTAGTTCCTGAGGTTTGAAACACTGTGAACTTTTAAAAAATGAAGAAAATAAAATCCTTCAGAAATTAAATAGGCAAGAAAAATCTATGTGCATGCCTAATACAATAATTATGCTGATTTTTAAGCCATAGCAACAAATTAAATGTATGCTCAGCAGGTACCACTCAACATAAGAGTGGATTATAAATGCAGGAACTATATATTATAAATGAACAATCAGAAGTAATGTAACCAAGGATTTTAGTAAAAGAATCACGTAAGAGCTATAGTTTGAATGTGAAAATATTTTAATTTCCAAGACACCTTGGGGTGTTTTACTAAGACAACAAAAGAACTTTCAAAAATAAGAGATGCATGTTTTCCTTACCTGTAAGTTATTTCCCATAAAACAGGTTTAGTGCTAATCATAAAAAAAATGCTCAGAAATAATGAGCTAAAAGGCATTCAGTACAGATGTAATGATTTTCAATTTCTCATAGCAAGAAAAGGATGAATCTTTAGTTCTGAACATTTGTCTTTCAGACCCTTTTTTTATTTATAAAATCTAGCCCAAAGCTTTAATCTTTCCATAATATAGAATGGTTTCATCTTAGGATGTCATATGTAAATAACAAGTTTTCATTCTTTTCCTTTTTTGATGATAAATGGCAAGATGTTTTATCTTTGATGATAAATCTTCATCAGTAACTTCTGTTTCAAAGTCATTTATAAGAATCCATTGAAGCAGATGATCAAAGAATCCATTGAACTTCCTTTCACACATAACTGTAAGGAGCATCCTGTGTAACATTAAAAACATTATATTATTTACACACTTAATTCAACGTTAAAAGAGACTGTTTTAGTATCTTAGTGTGGGATGATTACTATAATTAGTAATTAAACACAGTTTGGTGTCAATACCTTTTATTTTAAAGTAGAAATGTTTGACTATCTATGCAAAATTTGCCAGTAGGGTGGCCCTTAACCTTCCTAGCTTCCTACCTGTACCCAGACTTAAGCCAAACATGGTGACAGGCTGGGGCGAGACTGATTTGAGACAGATCCATAGTGAGGATTTCTTGGGAGAGAGTTATTGAATAACTCTCTAGTTCTTCCACCTTGTTTGTTGGGATGGGAGCAGCTACAGTGTCCATCTTAAGCCCAGTGATGGGCCTTCAGTGCATCCACTTAGAAAGCTTCTCATGTGCTATTTGGAGTATGGAGGAGAGAAAAATGACTGTATGCCTCCTGCCTGGAAAAGTCTATAACAACCATCACTGAAATATTTTATCATGTATTCTAATTTACCCCTAAAGGAAGTTGATAATTAAGTTTTTCCCAGATAAAGTTTAAGTATAAACAATTTTACTTCCATTCAGAAATTGCATGCTTCACACCAGGAAAGAGTTCAAGGAGAGAAGGAAGGTGAGAAAGGACTGTGTCCAGGTGTGTGACTATGAAAGATGGTTAAAAGAACTGGGAAATGGATCTGAGTACCCTAAATATGCAACTCTTGAGAGGAGGAACCAGCATTTTGGTATCTTTCAAAATCAAAAGACACCTACACCAGATTAACTATATTTGCCAAGTGCATGTTTTTGTTTTTGTTTTTGTTTTTGTTTTTTCTGCATCTTCCATGCTACCACTCTTTGTGAGGAGGCAGAGACAGAGACAACCCAGTGAGTGGGAGAGAAGGACTAGAAAGTAAACAAACCAGTGATGAGAATAATTTTTATTTTCTGTTGTACCCCTTTTGGTTCAAGCCTTGAAATCCAATAATCTAATTATACACATAAAGAACAGAGCATGAATAATTGCATTACTGAGAAGAACCAAATTATATGATTTTCACTAAACATGGATATGTAATTAATGACTAATGCTTTCAAAATCATTTATTTCTTTTTTCTTAATAGACACTTACATAGAGTTTTCTATATGCTATGCAATTTTCTAGGCACTTCACAAATGGTAACTTAATGATTAATAATTTTTGTTACTGTCAAAATCAAATTCTAAGGAACATTTTCCTGAATATTTCTCTCATTTTATATTTACTGGAAAGAAATTAGAATAAAAGATTATCGTAAACAGACACAGACACACACACATTTACTTAACTAATTTCACTGTTTGCATTTTGCATAACCACCAAAGTACCTTTGCGAAACCATTTTAGCTGGTGCTTTGATTTAGGCTAATAGCCAATTTTATGAAGACCTAGGAAAGTAGAAGTGTAGAAATTCACTTCTCTAAAGCTTAAGAGTATGCAAATCGCACTTTGTTAAAACAAAATTATACTGGATGTTCATAAGACCCTTCATAACACCTTTCGAAAATGTTAATTGAATCTGTGCATAGCTGGTGGCTGAAAAGAGTCAAAATTTCTATATATTTTACATCCAGATGATCTTCCTCAGAAAGATCTTATGTAAAAATATCAAAGGTTGAAATCCATTTGTTAAATTGCATATACTGTGAAAATAGCTTGAACCCATACACTCAGCTCCAACTTCATTTGGAAAAACCGAAGTTAAGAAATAACTCTTTCTGTACTTACAAATTACTCTATTTTTTTTAAGTCTAATGGCTCATTCATTTGAATAATATACTGTTTGTTCTCATCTCAAGTTATACCAAACAAAACTGCTTACAAAATTTGATATATGAAAAATTTGTCCGAGTGAACTCTTTCAAAAATGACAATTAAGTGAACATTTTCTTAATTCATTTTTAGCAGCTTAGTTTAGGTATAATTGACATATAGTAAATTATATGTATTCAAAGTTTAAAATTTGATAAGATGTACATGTGTATTCCTTACACATATATTTTTATATATGTTTTATACTTATATATTTCTTTGAAATCATTATTCAGTTAATGATCATATACAAGATCTGCAAAAGTTTCCTAGTGTTCTTTTGGAATTCCTTTGTCTCATCTATTCTACCAAACCTCTTATCCCCAAGCAAATCCTTTGTGTCACTATTGATTGTATTTCCTGTCACTATTTATTTTATTATATTTTCTATAATTATATAGAAAATATATAATATATTTTCTATAATTTTATATGTGTATTTGTTTAATTTATATTTAAGGGTCCTAGGCTTCAGTGTAGCTTTAGTATATAATTGTTAACCTCCCAGCATTCACAAAATTGTATTTCAGTCCAGCTTCATTCTTGGCTACTTTCTGCACTGAAGAGAGAAAATTCACCCTCCAGAGGGGCAGGTGGGTTGCACCCTGAGACTCAAAAATTGTAGTGAAGAGTCCATTTTGTTTAAAGTCATCCACTACTTTTTTGAGATTATTTTGATGGCCAAAGCTTCAAAGATATTGCTCTGATCTGTAGCTTGTTGCAGTTTTGCAAATGAATGCTTCCAAATATTCCAAACCCTGGAGCCCAAGATTTACTCCAGATGCCAAAATTGAGCACTAAGGCTGCTTGTCTGTCCACAGTGACCACCTTGTTTCCTGCTGCACTGCACAGAAGGCACCGCCCTGTCTATGGGGCTCTGTGTCCATCTGGTAGGCACTGAATGTTTGGTGGAAGGTGGTCTTCATTATTGAAGAGCAGATAGTATAACAAAGAAATCTAACAACTTTGGAATCAGAACCTGGGTATGCCAAAGCAATATATTGGAGGCAGAAGGTTTCATAGACTTGCAGGGAGAAGTCTGGTTCTTTAGCTGCCTAATGTAAGCTCAGGGATTCTTTAGTTAAAACAGTGATCTCAACCACTTTAAGATTTTACATTTGTCAAAATAAATATTTTAATGATCAAACATAAAAATGATACTATTTAACAATGAAATATTCATTGGAAAAATCAATTTGGCTAACCAGATATACCATTTGGTTATTACTCCACATAATCTGAATACAAAGATTTAAACATTTAATAAAGGTATCTGCACGCAAATGTTTATAGCAGCACAATTCACAATTGCAAAGATGTGGAAACAACCCAAGTGCCCATCAATACGTGAGTGAATTAATAAAATGTAGTATATGTATACCATGGAAAACTACTTAACTACAAAAACAATGGTGGACTAGCACCTCTTATATTATCCTGTAGAGATTGTATGGGGAAAGGGCATGCTTGTAGCCCTGGCTTGCGCGAGGCAAACATATTACATGTAAACAAAATGTTTGTATCCCCATAATATCCTTAATTAAAAAAATTTAAACATTTTTAAATCAGCAAGTATAAAAATGGCTGCTCTGAATTGCTAATGTAACTTGAGTATATCTATATTTTAGCAACATTACAATACTATATGTATAATATTTAACCTGCATATTTGCATAAATAATTCCAAAATATATGTATTTTAACAAATCTACTACCTAATATGAATAAAGAATAGGAACAAAATAAACATTTGAATTTAGCATGAAACATTTTGTTTTATATAGCTTTTAACTTTATTTTTTGCAAACTACTCAATCTATTTAGAACTGCACATTTGAGATGAAAAGTTATGATATTTTGGAAAGCTAAATTAAGAGAATTATGTTGACATTGTTTTTTTTCACATTGTCTTTAATAAATTTCAAACTTTTAAAACCGTATATTCATTTTAAGTTGCTTATAGGCAATCAAAAAGCTATTTTCTGGTTATAGAACATTCAAAATAATGTCTTTCTTTCAAAAACCTAATTTTAAGAGGAATAATGTGCAGAAATATGGTTTGAGCCTCCAATTCTGCTGTTTTGAACTACCCCAAATCCCACTATTGCCTTTAATGTTCTTAAAAAAGAAAAAAAAGTACTATGCTTAAATTATCAACAAAGGACAAGGAGATCTTTAGATGTTTTTATGTTCCAACTGTGTTTTCATATATCCAAGATAGTGGTTGAGATATGGTTATTCCATGTGAAAATAATTTTTAAATCTAAAGGACACATGTATATCTATTTTAAAGATATTAAAAGAATATTTAATGAAAAACATTCAAATTGTCCTAAAATGCCAGCATCTGAAATGACTGACAGACTTTGCCACTTGCTCC
This sequence comes from Mirza zaza, assembly GCA_008750895.1. Lineage (NCBI taxonomy): Eukaryota > Metazoa > Chordata > Mammalia > Primates > Cheirogaleidae > Mirza > Mirza zaza. The sequence continues at coordinate 2,750 of VSMD01027132.1, read as the reverse complement.
AGCGTCACTTTGTAGTTAGAATTTCATCTGATTTTTACTTTGCTAATATTAAAATGTGAATATTAAATCCCATACCACTGTGTGCCCTAAAGCTATTTGAAATCCTTAATGATGAGCAATAATACAGTGTAGAAGAAGTAATTTGGGAATAGAACTTTGATTTTGGTTTAATTTTGCCACAATCTAGCTTTAGTCCATAGGCAAATCACCTTTAATTTCATTTTTTTCATTTTATAATTTTTTTCACTTGAAAATTGCACCTAGGTATACCTGCAGTGTTTTATAAATTTTACAGAATTGCCCAATGTGACCATGTATATGAAAATACTTTAAACAAACATTTTAAGTAAAGTTTGCTGTATGAGTGTAACAAACAAACTTGCTTTTAATCAGTGGTTCTTTAGAGTAATGAATGCTTTCTAAAATTTTGTGAAAGATAAGGATTATATATGAGAAAAATGAACAAAATTTTAGGGACTAGATTAGGATTTAGATGGTCTTTTATATAATTTAAGTGTGGGAAGGTGACAATTATGCTAAATTGAAAATGTATCAGAAAAGAAAGAAATTCCACAAGGAAACCATTCTTTTTACTGAAATTTAGTTTAGAAAGGCAGGGGAGAAGTTCTTTTCATCTCAGTATTCTCTTGAATTCTTTCTATTTTTGATTCTTGTTCATTTCTAAATCAGGAGTTTATATATCATCTATAACTGAAATTATTTCTAAGACCTGTATCTTAGAGCAATATAAAGTACTCAGGATACTCTCCTGGTATACTAATCTTTCTAAGATTTGGTTGGCCATTCTCTATGATGACTTCTATTCTCTCCCCTGCTACCCAACCAAATATGAAATATTTATTTAACATCCACATTTTCCTCTCTGTTTATAGATGCTGCTAGTAAGATAAAAAAGATATTAACCGTCCTTGTCATTTTATTTAGTTGTTTGTTTATTTTTATTTACTTTTATTTCAACATATTAAGGGAGTACAAATATTTTTGTTATATGGATACCTTGTATAATGCTTAAGTCAGGGCTTTTAGTGCCCCCATAACCAGAATGGCGTTCATTGTACCAGATAGGCAAGTTTTTACCCCTCATGCCCATGCCCTCCAACCCTCCCCACTTCTTGGTTTCCAATGTCCTTTATATCTCTTTGTGCCTGTGTGTGCCCACTGTTTAGCTCCCAATTATTAGAGAGCATGTGTGGCGTTTGTTTTTATATTCCTGAGTTACTTCACTTAGGATAATGGTTTCCAGTTCCATTCAAGTTGCTGCAAACAAGATTGTTTCATTTCTTTTTATGGCTGAGTAGTACTCCGTGGTGTGTGTGTATGTGTGTGTGTGTGTGTGTGTATACACACACACCACGATTTCTTTATCTACTCATGAATCAACCTAAATAGGTACTTAGGTTGATTTCACATCTTTGCACCCAGAATTGTTCTGCAGTAAACATTTGAGGGCAGGTGTCTTTTTAATAAAATGACTTCTTTTCCTTTGAGTAGTTACCCAGGAGTGGGATTGATGGTAAGTCTACATCAATTTCTTTCAGGAATCTCCATACTGTTTTCCATAGAAGTTGTACTAATTTACAATCCCACCAACAGTATATAAGTGTTCCTTTCTCTGTGCATCTATGCCAACATCTGTTACTTTCTGACTTTTTAATAATGACCATTCTAACAGAGATAAGATGATGATATCTCATTGTGGTTTTGATTTGCATTTTTCTGATGATTAGCAATGTGGAGCTTTTTTCATATGTTTGTTGGTCATTTGTCTATCTTCTTTTGAAAATTTTCTGTTCGTATGTTTTGCCAACTTTTGGATGAGGTTGTTTTTTTCTTACTGATTTGTTTGAGTTTCTTGTAGATTCTGGATATATAGGTTATGAATATTTTCTCCCATTCTGTAGGTTCCCTCTTTACTCTGCTAATTATTTCCTTTGCTGTGCAGAAGCTTCTATTTTTTTTTTATCATTTCTGAACATTGTGGGGATACAAACACTTTGGTTGCATATATTACCTTTATACCACCTGAGTCAGAGCTGCAAGTGTGCCATCCCCCAGATAGTGCACATCACACCCATTATCAATTAATAAAATGCAGGATATGTGTACTATCAAGTACTACTCTGCCATAAAAAACAATAGTGAATTAATATCTCTTGTAATACCCTGGAGGGAGCTGGAGCCTATTCTTGAAATGGCAAAACAAGCACCACATGTACTCTTCATTAAATTGGTACTAATTGATCAATACTCAAGCACATATGGAAGAAGCTTTTTAATTTAATTAAGTTTCATATATTTATTTTCGTTTTTGCTATACTTGCCTTTGGGATCTTTTTTTTTTTTTTATTTCATCATATTATGGAAGTACAAATATTGTTAGGGTTACAAATATTGCCCCTGCCCCCTCCCTCCCCCCGATATGTCCAATCCCCTGGTGGTGTACATCACACACGTTATGGAAGCACACACCCCTTTCCTCCTCCCCACCCCTGCCTGCCCACCACCTGTTAAAATTTTTTTTTTTTTTAACATTTTGGTTACATTGTATATCTTTGCCTCTCCCTAAGAAGGGTTAGAGGTATGCCCTCCCCCTCCAAAATGCTCATCTCATCCCTAAGGTTGGGTGCCCCCCCACACACCGAATCTCTGGTGAGCATTGCCACCATTTGAAAACCAAAGTTTAAATCAGTCAGTACCAATTTGATGGCGAGTAGATGTGGAGCCCATTT